>JABTTQ020000437.1:0-50000 GCA_016081115.2 Rehmannia glutinosa | reverse complement strand
GTCTTATTGTAAACCCGATATGCTTTGTCTTGGTTGAATACCCCATAAATATTCCTTCATCGGCCTTAGGATCAAGTTTGTCTAATTGATCCTTAGTATTCAAAATAAAACATTTACATCCAAATATTTTGAAGTAACTAATATTTGGAGTTCTTCCTTTCCAAAGCTCATATAGAGTTTTATTCATTTTAGGACGAATATAAACTCGATTAATGACATAGCAAGCGGTACTTACGGCTTCGGCCCAAAAATATTTTGGAAGTGAAAATTCATTGAGCATGGACCGACTCATCTCTTGAAGTGTCCTATTCTTCCTCTCCGCTACTCCATTATGTTGAGGTGTCCTTGGAGCCGAAAAATTGTGTGCATATCCCTTGGTTTCACAAAAGACTCTAAATTCACCGTCAAATTCTCCACATCGATCACTTCGAATAGACTTAATAGTATCTTCCTTTTCATTCTCAATAAGTCTACACAACTTAACAAACTCATTAACGACATCGCTTTTATTTGCAAGAAAAAGAGCCCAAGTATATCTAGAAAAATCATCGACAATAACAAAAGTGTAATGTTTTCCACTTAGACTAGCCGTACCAATATCCCCATACAAATCAAAATGAAGAAGTTGTAGAGGCTTGGTTGTGGAAATTTCATTTTTGGGCTTAAAACTACTCTTCACTAATTTGTTCTTTTGACAAGTGTCACATAAGCCAAGATTTTCAAAATTCAATTTGGATAGTCCTTTTACATGTTGATATTTGTAAATATTTTTCAAATTTTTGTATCCAATATGTCCAAGTCGCCTATGTAAGTCAAGCGCTACGATAATCTAGAGGGGGTGAATAGATTATCTCCATCTTTTCGATTTCGCCCTCTTTTTTTCGAACCGAATGCTCAAACAAAATAATGAAGGTGCGGAATGTAAACAACACACGTCGATTTAAAGAGGTTCAACCCACCAGGGCCTAATCCTCTACCACCCCAAAGATATCCGGGATGGATTTCAAAAGAAAAAGATTTTATTAATTTACCAAAAATTAATACAACACCAACTTACAACAACACCTTGAAGAGCACCACACTCTTCTTCAACAACACCTTCAAGATTATCACAATCTCTTTTGAAGATCACCACAATCCTCAACGCCACCTTGCGAAGATCACCACAATCTTCCGACTTGAAGAGCACCGAACTCTCCAACACCACCTTTGGAGATTACCACAATCTCCTTTGAAGATTACCACAATCTTCCTTCAACGGCACCTTTGAAGATCACCACAATCTTCAATCTTGAAGAATACCAAATTCTTCAACACCTCAAGAGCACCACACTCTTGAAACACCTATCACCTAGATCACCCAAGTGTATTCTTACCACAAGAATACTCACAAGGATATCTTGTGTTTGGTTGATGAATTACAATCAAGATTACACTTTGAAAAATATTACAACTCAAAAGTGCAAGTGTAATCAAGAATGAAAGCCTAGACCTCAAGATGTGAAAGTGATAGTACTTAGGCTATTACAACAAGAATGTTGAAATGAATAACAAAGATTATGTGCTTGTGATATCTCTTGTTGTTTGTATCAAGTCTTGTATTTGATCCCTCAAGCTTTCATCTATTTATAGGAGAGCCTTCAAATTTGAATTCCAACATAGGCTCCTCCAAAGGCTCCTCCAACATAGGCTCCTTCATGGGCTCCTCCATGTTTTCTTTTGTCTACAAATAAGACAAAGAGATTAAAATAAATATGGTTGTCTCATAAGGATACAAAAATCAGATTATAGAACAATCCCACATTTTAAGGAAGAATGGTCTGCTGCACAACGGTTATATTTTTCTGTCAAAACTAAAGGGCGACCGGTTGCGCACAATTGGACGTTTGAAATAATCTTGAAAAAAATACACGGGCGGCCGGTCGGGGTGCTCGACCGGCGACATCACCCCCTAGCCGGCCGACCTCTCCAAAAATAGAACAGGAGATTTTGCACACTTGCAGTGCTGTCGACCCACGGGCGACCAGTCGACACACGGCCACGACCTGCTTGATTTTTCTTCCATCTCATTTTCTGTTTCAAAAATCATCTTGAGTGCGGGTTGCCCTATAGGGCGGCCGGTCGACCAAGAGAGAAATATTGTCCAATTTTTGTCGAAAATAAAACTCAAGAAATACTCCAGAAATTCAGTAAAAACATATTTATACCAATTGGGAGTATTAGGACAATATTTTAGAACCATTGTTTTGGTGTAAAAACACATTAACACAAAATCATCAAAAGTGTTGTCCAATTTATATCGAAAATAAACTTGTAGAAATACTCCGGAAAATATTAAAACCATTTAAATCATTTAGGAGTATTTGGACAACCTTTAAAAACATTCTTTTGGTATAAAAACAAAATCATCAAAATCATGATAAAACCATTTATCAAACAATCTCCCCCTTTTTGATGATTACAAACCAAAACAATTTTAACGGTTAAAAAGAGCTATCCGTTGTGAGCGACAACATTCCGTGCAAAATAAACACAAGGATGGGAGTAGAGATATTCAAGCACATATAGCAAATGCTCCCCCTATCAACATACACAACAAGAGTTATATAGAAGCAACTTAAACATAAGCTAAAATATTAGCTTTTCGATATTGAGCTTAAGTATCAAAAACTTAAAAGCTCCCCACATCAAAGATACATCATTAGAGCCGTATATAAGTCCATACTACAACTAATGGACCATGATTCATACATAACCAAAATGCACCAAGTGGACAAAATATGATCCACAACTTATGGCTTTATGAAGCCATAGCTTATAGCTTCTTTTCATTAAGCAAATCTTAGCTTTTATGAGCTAAAGAGCTTATAACCTGTTTCTCCACATGTTTCTCCCCCTTTGTAATCATCAAAAAGAATGTTAGCACGATAAATACATCATATATTCATATCAAAGTGCGCAACAAAACCGATGTATCGAGCTATTTGAATAGTGAAGCTTATAAACCAAATAGGAGGGAAAAGTCGAATCATACGACTTGTAGAAGCTTATGAAAAATCATTTCATTTGCAAAAACATGATCTCTATAAATATATGAGACTTTTGAAATCGAGAGAATCATGTAGGTGATGAATTTTTCATTGAAACGTTTTATCGAACACTTGGCGGGCGTCAAAATTAGAAAATAATATATATATAGCCCTTGTAAATGTAATCAAGCCAAGTTTTTCATCACCAAATTCAATTTAACAAGTATCATTCATAACAATCAGTAAGCTCATCACAAAAATATATGAATTTCATCAAGAAAAATACATATAAGCCACAAACTTAAGGGTTCAACCCAATTGAGCTAAAGAGAGTGAAATTCTTACCATTTAATCGGTAAATATGAGCATCAATGATGATAACCGAGTTAGGTAGTCCCCAAAATATATAATTCATGCATCAAAACTCATTTGAAGTGAATTGTGTGTGAAATTTGCAAAGGGACGAAAATAGAGTTGAAAGGGCCAAAATGGCTAAGTAAAAGAACAGACGATTTAAGCCAAGAAATCACATTGGGCGGCCGGTCAAGGGCTAGGGCGACCGGTCGGCGGTGGGCGGCCGGCCGACCACTTGCCCTGGCGATTTCTTTTTTTTGTTTTGCAAATTCAAGTTTGATCCAAAATCCATTTTTCGCCTAAATTTTAAAACGTGCAAAATGCAAACGTAGACCTCATTCAATATACATTATGTCATAATCAAGCTCGAAATGAGGTAAAATACTCGGCGGTTAACGATCAAAAAGTCCGCGAGTTATCCTTGAGACGGAATTAAACACATCTCAAGTTTTTGTTAAAAATCACAATCCCTTAAAAAATATATCGAATCTCAATATGTTTAGTTCGAACCAAATTTTGAATACGAAAATAACCGTATAATAGATACTGAACTTGTTATCCCGAAAAAATAAGAACGTTTTAAAGCTTTGGATACAACAAGTCATAAGAAGAAGTGTTTTTCAAATATTTGAAAATTTCTTTTAATGGCACTTTAATGAGATTCGTTGGGATAATTTTTGAAGTTGAGCATATAGACATAAGGTATATGGAATGTCGAGTCTATAGGAATAATACAAGAAGACATACCTCGAATTTGTTTGTCAACCGACATGCCTTTCTCAACCTTTGTCAATCTCTTCATTGATAGCCATAGAGGTTGGAATGATTCTTCCTTCTTCAATGCCTAACTCCTTCAAGAGTTCTTTTGAAATGTAACCATCTACTTGGCATTGAATGATTTGAAGTCCAAGCAAGAAATCATGCTCATTTCAAGTACACCTTGCATCAACTTAGAGAACCATATCTTGCACAAATATTCATTAGTAGCACCAAAAATATTCTCATAAATATGCACAAGTTTAAACAATATTGCCCTTTTTCACAAACAAAGAGAGTAGTATCAACTTTACCTTTTGTAAAATCATTTAGCAAAAATAGCTAAGTCTATCATACCATACACGGGTACTTGTTTTAAACCATACAAGGCCTTAAAAACAATCATTTGGCCTGGAAAAATTTTAAACCCCGGAGGTTGTTTTACATAGACTTCTTCTTGAATAAAACCATTTAGAAATTTGGATTTAACATCCATTTGGTAAAGCTTGAAATTTTCTTAAAACAAGAATGGGCAAGTAAAATGCAAATAGCTACAAAATGTGCTATGAGTGCAAATGTTACATCAAAATCGATTACCTTCTTCTTGAAAATACCTTCGAGCTACTAATCTCGCCTTAGTTCGACCAATGTTGCCTTGGTCATCGAGTTTGTTCCTAATACCCTTTTATCTTCTTCATCACTATCATCATAGGGCATCCAATTGATCTAAGGTGTTCATAATAGAACATTTACATCCAAATATTTGGAGTACTTCATTTCTCATCTACACAACTTAACAAACTCATTAATGGCATCGCTAATATAAGCAAGAAAAAATAGCCCAAGTGTAAAAACATGCCTCAATCACAAAATATCTTGCATAGTAGAAATAGACACTATATATAGAGACCATGAAGCAAGAAACACATACTATGCTTTTAGAATATCATCAAGAGTCTAATAAATCATGCAAGTTCAAATAAGCTTAAGAAAGCTATAAAAGGTCTCTTTTGAAATTTGCAAATCCGATATCATATAGTTGAGACCTTATTTAAAAGAAGTATTTGAACAAGAGTTGACAAATCAAATATGTGCAATCAAATATCGAATAGTGCCTTTCAAAAATCAAAAAATCCTCTTAATGGCACTTGTATGAAACACTATGAAAAAACAAGCACATAGGCATATGGCAATACACAAGTAAACGTACCTCGATAATTTATGCCTTTTCTTGACAAATAATGATGAAAATGGCCATTTGTGAAAATATGTAAATCCTACACAATTCTTAAACAAATCTAGCACAAATCATAATGATAAAAGTGTAGGCTAAAAGATATCACAAGTAAGCTCATGCCATAAAAAATCCATATGAGATGATAACACACTTTAGTCTATAAAAATGCACAAGAGTTTTAAAACATCATATAAGGTCTTCTTTTTCAAAAATATTTTAAAAGCACAAATATATATTGAAGACCTTAATTAAAAAAATAAATATTTGAAAACTCATTTTGCAATTAAGACACAAATAAAAGCATGCATAATAACAAAATAAAATGCATATTTAAATAGGGAGATACGGGTTACCAATTACGCCATTTCCATGTGTTGTGCCTTTCCCATTCTTGATGATATCTTCTTCTTTGAAAATCATCTTGTTGATGATGTCTTTGCCATTTCAAGGATTGTGTTCTTCCCATTTTTGATTATACGCTCTTCTTGAAATTGGCTTTGTTGAGAATAGTTTCTCCTTCTTTGATCAAATGAAACAATCATTTGATATCTTCTTGGCGTATAAATTTTCTTCGATCATTATTTACACGTACCTAATATGACATTGTTTTGTGGTACCCTCATGTGTTTGGGTCCTTTGGGATTAGTCTTGAGACTTTTAGGTCTCCAACAATAATTAGAGCTATTTCTAGCCCAACAAGTATTTACCGTATGACCCTTTTTACCGCAATAAAAGCATGTAATAATTCTAGGAGCATAATGACCAACGTGCTTAGAGACTTGATTCTTTTTCATGTGATTGACATCCTTAGGCTTATGATCAAGTTCTAGTTTGAATTATCACAACAATCAACAATATTGGTCATTCTATCGGTACTCAAGTTGGATTTAGATAAATCATTTTTCAAGCAATTTATATCCTCAACAAGAGTACTATTTTCTTTCTCAAGGTTTCTAACCTTATCAAGAGTGGTGGTGTGAGCACATGATAGTGATTCATAGGAAGTAAATAAACTATCCTTATCATTTTTCAAAACAATGAATTCCTTTTTCAAATTTTTGTATTTAACAAGTAAGTTTTGGAATTCATCTTGTAGTTCATCATAATCATTTTGCAAATCACTATAATCATTTTGAATAGCAATATCATAGGAAGTAGAGGGTTTAAGACATACCTCATTTTTTTCTTTGATGCCCATAAAACAATATTCAACTTCTTCATAGTTGGAAGTTGTAAGAGGCTTGTTCCTTAGATTTGAGCTTGTATCCCTTTGAGAAGTAGATGCTTTTGTTTGACTCCTTTCATTTGCAAATACTCCATGGAAGGGTTCTAATTTTTGCCATACTTCATGTGCCGATCGAATTTCTACAAAATGTTCATATTCCAAATTAGTAAATGAACAATACAAGATATTTAGAGCCTTACCGTTTAAGGAGATGATTTTCTTCTCTTCATCATTGAGCTTTTTGAAGCCTTTTGAGGTGTGTGGTGTATCTTTCATCGGAATGGATTCTCCATTAATGACGGTGTTCCAAATGTCGAACCCGCAACCTTGTAGATAGCATTCCATTCTTTCTTTCCAAAAATTAAAATTCTTGGAATCAAATAGTGGTGGCTTGGTGGTGGAGGTGCCGGAAAGATGAGCTTCGTTCGTAGCCGTCGATCGTTTCTCTTCACTCGCGATGTGAAACGAGCTTGCCAAAGAGTTTGGCTCTGATACCACTTGTAAGTCCAAACGGCTACGATAATCTAGAGGGGGGGTGAATAGATTATCTCCATCTTTTCGATTTCGCCCTCTTTTTCGAACCGAATGCTCAAACAAAATAATGAAGGTGCGGAATGTAAACAACACACGTCGATTTAAAGAGGTTCAACCCACCTAGGGCCTAATCCTCTACCACCCCAGAGATATCCGGGATGGATTTCAAAAAGAAAAAGATTTTATTAATTTACCAAAAATTAATACAACACCAACTTACAACAACACCTTGAAGAGCACCACACTCTTCTTCAACAACACCTTCAAGATTATCACAATCTCTTTTGAAGATCACCACAATCCTCAACGCCACCTTGCGAAGATCACCACAATCTTCCGACTTGAAGAGCACCGAACTCTCCAACACCACCTTTGGAGATTACCACAATCTCCCTTTGAAGATTACCACAATCTTCCTTCAACGGCACCTTTGAAGATCACCACAATCTTCAATCTTGAAGAATACCAAATTCTTCAACACCTCAAGAGCACCACACTCTTGAAACACCTATCACCTAGATCACCCAAGTGTATTCTTACCACAAGAATACTCACAAGGATATCTTGTGTTTGGTTGATGAATTACAATCAAGATTACACTTTGAAAAATATTACAACTCAAAAGTGCAAGTGTAATCAAGAATGAAAGCCTTAGACACTCAAGATGTGAAAGTGATAGTACTTAGGCTATTACAACAAGAATGTTGAAATGAATAACAAAGATTATGTGCTTGTGATATCTCTTGTTGTTTGTATCAAGTCTTGTATTTGATCCCTCAAGCTTTCATCTATTTATAGGAGAGCCTTCAAATTTGAATTCCAACATAGGCTCCTCCAAAGGCTCCTCCAACATAGGCTCCTTCATGGGCTCCTCCATGTTTTCTTTTGTCTACAAATAAGACAAAGAGATTAAAATAAATATGGTTGTCTCATAAGGATACAAAAATCGATTAAAGAACAATCCCACATTTTAAGGAAGAATGGTCTGCGCACAACGGTTATATTTTTTTTGTCAAAACTAAAGGGCGACCGGTTGCGCACAATAGGGCGTTTGAAATAGTCTCAAAAAAAAATACACGGGCGGCCGATCGAGGGGTGCTCGACCGGCCGACATCACCCCTAGCCGGTCGACCTCTCCAAAAATAGAACAGGGTGATTTTGCACACTTGCAGTACGGTCGACCCACTGGGCGGCGAATCGTCGACCGGACCGGCCGACACCCGGAGACGGCGGTCGACCGCTTGATTTTTCTTCCGTCTCATTTTCTGCTTTCAAAATCATCTTCGTGGTATGGGTTGCCCTATAGAGGCGGCCGGTCGACCAAGAGACGTAAATATTGTCCAATTTTTGTCGAAAATAAAACTCAAGAAATACTCCGAAATTCAAGAAAAACATTTTAATCCAATTGGGAGTATTAGGACAATATTTTAGAACCATTGTTTTGGTGTAAAAACACATTAACACAAAATCATCAAAAGTGTTGTCCAATTTATATCGAAAATAAACTTGTAGAAATACTCCGGAAAATATTAAAACCATTTAAATCATTTAGGAGTATTTGGACAACCTTTAAAAACATCCTTTTGGTATAAAAACAAAATCATCAAAATCATGATAAAACCATTTATCAAACAGCCTATTGGGAAATTTATTTTATAGATTTTGATGAATGCCATGTAAAACTTAAACTAGAAAGTTAGCACCCTATTTTTCTTGTAATTTGCATTGTAATAGATAGGGCTGGAAAAGCTGAGTCAAGTCGATTATGCCTGGAAATACAAGAAGTCAATCAAGATCGAAGTGAAGACTCACTGTGAAACAAATTTGTATGGCCAAGATAGAAGATCAAGAACTCGATCAAGATGTATCACCGGTGAGGAACGGATGTGTGAAGAGTCACCAAAGTCAACTCAAGAAGCCAAGTCTGAAGTTGAAGTGACAGACGAGTCATCCAATGATTAGAGCAGACTCAAGTCACCTGGGGAAAAAGGCAGCAGCCAAGATGAGTTAACTGAAATGAATTCGTTGCATAGAAGTCAAGAACATTACTTAAATAAGTAATACTTCCATGTTGCCAGGTCTTAAAGTGCTCATGCCAGAAGCGTGCAAATGAAATAAACCAATGGGAAGCACTGCACCTCGTGTCAGAACCTAAAAAGCTGCAAACTCATTTAATACGAGGAAAGGTCTACATCTCAAGATTGAGGACCAAGAAAAGACAAGCCAACGAACAGTAGTTACTTTTGAAATCAGCCTATATCTTCAACGGGCAGATTTTTGAAAGTTCACTATAAAAGGCTAAGGAATTTCATTGAGAAAAGGTTACATGAACCACGAACAAGCACGCAATATTCAAGCTATAAACCTACAAATATTCTCAAGTATATTCAAGCAAATCCTCAAGCCTGAAACTCGAAGAAAATCGATCCAACACAAAGCTGTGAAGGAAAGACAACTTCAAACTGTTGAAGAGGAAACGTTTGAAGAATCAAAAGGGGTATACCATCCAAGGAGGATCGTAGAAAGGTTCAATGTCGAACCAGTATCAAGTTATTGGAGGGCTTCGTGATCAAATCCAAGAGCTTGAGAAAGTGAGTTGAAGTAGCAAGACAGTTGCCCTGTGAAGAAGCTGAGTCGGAAGAGAAGCCAGCTGTGTGACCAAGGCTGTCTCTAGACTCTTGACCACTTTGTAAACATATCTTTTACATAGTGGATTCCTCGAGGAGTTGGAGAAGAGAGGATTAGAAGAATTACCTCATCTTCGAACCTCTATAAAAATCAACTGTGTCATTTATTTTTCAGCATATTTACATTTCTGCATACTCACTTTATATCTGCTGATAAACTTATTTGCTATCCAACTGATTAATAACCAAGTGCTAAAATCAAGTGTTAAAACAAATTAAAGGGTGTTAAGTCTACCGCTGATAAAACTAACACAGCCAAGTTAAGGTTTAGGTTAAACAACTGAGTTATTCTACCAACAGCTCTATCGAGTCTGTTGAGTGGCTAACTCTGCTGAATAACCAACTTAGCTGTCCCTAAAGGACTCAGCGGTTTGTGTTAATTCTGTAAGATTTTAAAAGGACTAAAATTGAAAAGTTGGTAAGGTTTATTCAACCCCCTCCCCCTTCTAAACCTTACTTACACCCATTGGGACCTACACGTGGTATCAGAGTGGTTGGTCCATTGAGCCTTCCGCACTGGTTACTGGACTAGATCTCTATCTTTTCAAAAAGGTTTCAAACACTTGTATTTTCAAAAAATTTCATTTTTAGCAAAGTTATTATTATGGAAGCAAATTTGACACGCATTCCTATGTTCACTGTTGAGGAATTTGATGACTGAAAAATTCGTATGCAGGCTCATCTATCTGTTCTACACGATGTAATGTGGCTTGTGATAGAGGATGGGCCACTGTAAATATTGAAAGTAGACACATGAAGGAGAGCAAATGCACAAGGAGAAAAGTCGCTTCGAAGAAAGACCAAGACCACCGGTTGAAAAACCAAGGACCGAGTGGACAAATGATGATAGGAAAAGATACAACTTGGACAATGTGGCCAAGGATATACTCTACAAAACTTTGGACAAAGCAATGTTCAATAAAGTCAAATCCTGCAAAACAAAGAAAAAGAAATCAGGATAAACTAACTTTAATTTGTGAACGATCAGATCAAATTAAAGAAAATAAATTATTTGTTGCTGTTCAAAAATTTGACAATTTCAAAATATTTGCAGGAGAATCTATGGATCAGTTGGATGCAAGATTCACTGAGATAACAAATGAGCTTTCAGCTCTTGGAAAGGAATACACACAAAGGAGATGTGTATGAAGATCTTAAGAGCCTTCAAATTTGAATGGGAAATGAAGACTATGGCTCTAAGACATTCAATGGACCTCTCAAAAACATCCAATCATGAGCTATTCTTAGACCTCAAAGCCTATGAATTTGAGTTGAGAAGAAAAGATCAAGAGAAGACAGTTGTACCCAAGACAACTGCATTGATAGTCAAGGATGGAAAGAGAGCTGAACCAAAAGAAGCCATAGACCAGGAGGAAATATTGCCCTAATGGTTAAAAGATTCAACAAGTTTTTCAATAAGAACTATAAAAGAAACAAGGGTGAAACCTCCAGGAGACATTCAGTTCCCTCTAAGTCAAGGGAAGAAAGGTCACCCAAGAGACCTGAGCATCAAAGGGTTGAATATCAGAGAACTGATAACCCAAGGATAGAAAGAGCTGAGAACCTGTGTTGGAACTGCAGACAACCAGGACATTTTGCAAACAAATATAGGAGTGAAGAAGAAATAAAGGTCTTCAGAGAAAGAAGACAAGAAAAGAAGAAAGCCATGTTGGCATCGAGACTGGCTGAGACTAAATCTAAAGCGGCGAGACTCGAGAGAGTAGTAGTGAAGCTAACTACTCAAGTGATTCTGAAGAAGAAGCCATGATCTGTCTTATGGCTAAAGAACAAGATCAACCTGTAACGCCCTAGTTTTTGAAATGTGATTTTTAGCGTTACAAAAAAAATAAATCTACATTTTATTATATCACTATTTTTTTTAAAAAAATACTTAACTACTACAGCGGAAGCATAAATTAAAATGGGTTGTTCGTAAACTAGAAATCCAAAAATTTTATCGTATTGAATAATGGAAAATGCAACAGTTATCATTTCATAAAAATCGGGATAACTAGGTTGCTAATAGGAAATAATAATAACGTAAAACTAGTTTTCTCCCAAACATGCGAATACTAATAGATAGAAAAAATTTCATTGGCTTCCCCTCCATCGG
The DNA here is from genome assembly GCA_016081115.2 of Rehmannia glutinosa. Taxonomy (NCBI): domain Eukaryota; kingdom Viridiplantae; phylum Streptophyta; class Magnoliopsida; order Lamiales; family Orobanchaceae; genus Rehmannia; species Rehmannia glutinosa. The sequence goes on along the minus strand of JABTTQ020000437.1, from coordinate 38,065 downwards.
CTCCGCACCCATCCGGAAAATCTGAAAAATTAGTAATAGGGGGTGAGTAACACATACTCAGTAGGGATCCTAATTGTCCAAATTAAATATATACAAGCATAATTTCACAAATTTAAGCACATATACTTTGCCATTTGGCCGAAGCCATCACATATACTTTGCCATTGGCCGAAGCCACACATATACTTCGCCATTGGCCGAAGCCATCACATATACTTTGCCATTGGCTGAAGCCGCACATATACTTTGCCATTGGCCGAAGCCTACTTTGCCATTGGCCGAAGCCACACATATACTTTGCCATTGGCCGAAGCCTACTTTGCCATTGGCCAAAGCCACACATATACTTTGCCATTTCACATAAATAAATAAATATTCTTCACATATAATAGGCACGTCAAGTTAAACAATTATAATCATATTGTCAAGTATAGAATTTATAAAAAATATACAAGTACATATTTAATAAAGACAATTAACTTCGCACTTAAAAAGTGTAAAGAAAAATCCCTACCTCAAACGTAGTTGATAGTCGTACGAAGCGTGAGCTAGAAAGCCTAAACGTCTAGTTCATCGTCACCTACAAAAAAATATTGGTATAATTAAGTGATTGAAAATAAATTCTAACTCTAATACATAGAAAAAGTACTTATGAAATAAGCTAGGGCTCCTAATAGGTGAAATTTAACCAAAAATATAACTTATGGGGCTTAAAAGAATAAATTTATAAATTCTGGACTTAATTGGAAAACTGTAGGGGCTAAATTGAAAAGTCCAGAAAATTGGATTTGGTTCCTAGTCAAAAATATAATTTCTGAAAATAAACTAGGATTTGGGGGTTAAACTGAAAACACCTGGGACTAAATTGAAAAGGGACAAAAACTTGTAGGGAACAAACTTTTAAAACACTATAATTGCAAACAAGGACAAATCTTCATTAAATTCCCTAAAGATTAGTCCGTGCTCTTAGAACTCCAACGCATGACCCATCTGATCCGACGACGACCGGCTGACCAACCACCCGTCGGGAGTACGTGGGTGACCACCTCCCTCACCTTCTCCAACGTTTTTTCATGAAGTTTTTGAATGTGTGTCCCCCAATATAAACGGAGAAGGAAAATATGTAGAAATAAGGTTTTGGGCTTCTTTGTGAACCGCCTCACAAAACGTGGGATTGAGGATTGAGGGTTTTGAGAGTGGGAGGATTTGGTGGGATACAAACCTATCCAATTGAGTTTTGAAAAAATATAACTCTTTAACCCCATTAATAGCTTTATTATAAAAATTATATATATATATAAAATATATATATCAGCTAAAAATATGTATAAATAGAATTAATAAATAGGAATTTAATAAAAAATTAATTTATATATAAAATAAAATAACGGGTATTACATCCTCCCCTTCTTACAATAAATTTCGTCCTCGAAATTTGGCTTACCCCGTTGATCGAATAATTCTGGATACTTGGCTCGAACTTCCGCTTCCCCCTCCCAAGTCGCTTCTTCTTGGTCGTGTCTATTCCACTGAACTTTGATTAATGTGACATCTTTATTCCTTAGCTTATGCACTTTTTTGTCAAGAACGGCTATTGGCTTTTCCTAATAAGTCATGTCCTGGTTAACCTCAAGTATTTCATGACAGATTATGTGATTCGGGTCGTGGATGTACTTCCTCAACATGGATACATGAAATACATTGTGCACGGTGCTAGCTCGGTGGTAGCGCCCCGTAGATAGGCTACGTCTCCCACTCGTTCTAGTATCTCGAATGGTCCAATGAATCTCGGGGCGAGTTTCCCCCTCTTGCCAAACCTCACGACTCCTTTAGTTGGCGCAACTTTTAGAAAAACTTTATCTCCTGCTTCAAATTGCAAATCCTTCCTTCTCTGATCAGCATAAGATTTTTGTCGGTCTTGAGCTATTTTTATACGATTTCTGACTTTTTCGATAACTTCGACTATTTGCTCCACTAGTTCCGGACCCAAAACTTTCTTTTCACCGACTTCGTTCCAATATATAGGAGATCTGCACTTTCTTCCATATAAAGCTTCATACGGAGCCATGCCGTTAGTTGCTTGATAGCTATTATTATAAGAAAGTTCCACCAGTGGCAAGTATTTTTCCCAATTGTCGTCGAAATCCAAAACACATCCTCTCAGTAAGTCTTCTAGAATCTGGATCGTTCTTTCAGACTGCCCGTCCGTTTGGGGTGGAAAGTCAGCATCGAATTTGAGTTTCGTCCCCATTGCTTCTTGCAGACTACCCCAAAATTTCGATGTAAACCTCGGATCCCTGTCTGAGACTATAGATATGGGTACCCCATGCAACCTTACAATTTCTCGGATATAGAGTTGAGCCATTTGTTCCATGTCGTACGCCATTTTGATCGGTATGAAGTGTCTTGATTTAGTCAAACGATCCACTACGACCCATATAGCTTGGTTTCCTCGTCTTGACCTCGGGAACCCCACTACTGAAGTCCATATTCACGTGTTCCCATTTCCATTCGGGAATCAGAGTGGTTTGAGTAGACCGAAAGGTCGTTGGTGTTCGACTTTTACTTTCGACATGTCAAACACTTTTCCACGAATTCTCCAATGCTCCTTTTCATGCTTCTCCACCAAAAATCTCTTTGAGATCACGATACATTTAGTCCCTCCTGGGTGTGCGGTATAAGGTGTGCAATGTGCCTCTTCTAAAATCCGTTTCCTTATTTCCCCATCTTTAGGCACGCACAGTCGTCCCTCATATATCCTTGCATAAAAACTTGTCGTTAGCTTGTGCTTCTTTGATGCTACTATGCAATGTCGGTTGCACTACCAAAGCTGCTAGTACCGCCTCGGTTTTAGCAGGTGGAGTCACAATCTCAATTCTCATTTTGGCAAATTCCTCCATGAGGTTCTCCTGTGTCGTGAGTAAACTTGCAACTGTCCCTCTGGGCATACGGCTAAGCGCATCCGCTACTACATTTGGTTTACCAGGGTGGTAATGGATTGTACAATCGTAGTCTTTCACGAGTTCCAACCATCTTCTCTGTCTCATGTTCAACTTTTTTTGCGTGAAAAAATACTTCAAACTCTTGCGATCGGTATAAATTTCACACTTTCCCCCATATAGATTGACGCCATATCTTTAGGGCATGTACGACTGCTGCCAACTCCAAATTGTGTGTAGGGTAATTGAGTTCATGGCGTTTCAACTACCCTGTTTCGACGCGTCAGAGATTATAAAGCTTTACAAGTGTTTGGGATTGTTAGGGCTGGCGCCAAACCGGCGCTGTTTTAGTTCTTGGAAACTCTGTTCGCACTTCTCGGTCCACATGAACCTTTCACCTTTCCTTGTAAGTTGGGTCATCGGGCCTGCTATTATCGAAAATCCCTCGATGAATCTCCTGTAATATCCCGCAAGACCCAAGAAACTAGGCACCTCATTTGCATTTGTAGGAGCCGACCATTTCTCAACGGCTTCAACTTTTGCAGGGTCGACTTCGATACCCTTCGCTGTGACTACATGGCCAAGAAAGATGACTCGATCAAGCCAAAACTCGCACTTCTTGAATTTGGCGAATAACTTCTCCTTGCGTAGAGTCTCTAACACTATGTTGAGGTGCCTTTCTTGTTGCTCCCCGTCCTTTGAGTACACCAAAATATCATCTATGAACACAATCACAAATTTATCCAAGTAGGGATGAAAAACTCGATTCATCAAATCCATAAATACTGCTGGAGCATTACTAAGCCCAAAAGGCATTACTGTGAACTCATAGTGCCCATCTCGTGTTCTAAAAGTCGTCTTTGGGTATATCTCCTTCTTTAACCTTCGATTGATGGTACCTGGACCTCGATCAATCTTAGAAAACACGCTTGCCCGCTTCGATTGATCAAAAAGATCCTCAATTCTCGGTAAGGGATATTTGTTCTTGATAGTAAGTTTGTTTAACTCTCTCGTAGTCAATGCACATCCTCATGCTCCCATCTTTTTCTTCACAAAAGGACAGTGTGCTCCCCCAAGGCGACACACCGGGTCGTATAAAACCGATATCCAAGAGTTCTTGTAGGTGAACCTTTAACTCTTGAAGTTCCTTGGGGCCATTCTATGGTGCTTTTGATACGAGGAGCGGCTCCCTTAATCGGATCAATCGTAAACTCCACTTGCCGATTTGGGGTATTCCAGGCAAATCCTCTGGGGAATACGTCGGCATACTCTCGTACAACCGAAACTTCCTTGATTGTTTTCTCGGCAACCTTAGTGGCTATCACATTAACCAAAAATCCCTGATATTTTCCTTTCTTCAGCATTTTAACCGTCTTCATTGCCGATATAATTCGAGGCATTCCACTCATTCTTGCTCCGAAAAATATAAATTTGTCTCCCTTTGATGGTTCCAGAATTATTTCTCTGTCGTGACATTTGATGTGGGCCTTATACTTATTCAACCAGTCCATTCCTAGTATGATATCAAAATCCCTCATTCTAATCACATGCAAATCCGCTTCTAAATTCTTCCCATCAAAATCCAATGTCACATTGTTAGTCACTAGATCAGTACTTATTGTTTTTCCCGAATGAAGGATTATTTTTAGCGTATCACTAACAATGCAACTCTCAAGACACGTTTTAGCATGAAAATCAGCGGATATGAAAGAATGTGTAGCACCAGTATCAAATAACACTAAAGCAGGTAAATTGGAAACATGTATCATACCTGTCAGTGTTCCTGGGTTCTCCTGGGCTTCCTGTTGTGTCATAGCAAAAACACGCGCCTGACCCGTTGATGTTTTCCTTTCTTGTCTGGAAACGTGGTGCAATAATCTGCGTGATGGCCAGGTTGGTGGCAGCAGAAGCATTTTCCTTGTCCCAGTAAGCATTCCCCATAATGATTCCTCCCACAGGTTGGACAGGTTAGATTCACCTTTTGTGCAACTGGAATTGTGTTTGCTCCGGTCCTAATCTGTTTACTCTGGATACCAGTCGCTACTCCCTGACTTGGACCATTCCATTTCCTCTTTCATGGAACATTGTCTATCTTCTGGGCAGGATGGTCCGATTCAAACACGAAGCCACTTCTTGAGCCCGTGAAAGCAGTTCAGCATAAGTCGTCGTTCCCAAACCAGCTAGCACACAACCTATTTCTGGATGGAGACCTCTCCGGAACCTCCTTGCTCTCTTCTCATATGTGTCTACCAAGTGGGTGGCAAACCTCGCCAACTGATTGAACTTACGTTCATACTCAATGACTGTCATGTTGCCCTATTTCAACTCCAGGAACTCGGTCTCCTTCCGATCCCTATAAGACTGTGGAAAATATTGTTGCATGACCTCTTGTTTAAAGTTAGTCTAGGTTATGCCACGTAGTTGCTCATTTGTCCTTGAGCGAGAGAAAGCCTCCCACCAGTGGTCCGCATCTCCTGTGAACTGAAAGATGGCGCACGATATTCGTTGCGCATCAGTGCTGGGGATACGGGCAAATATTCTCTCCATTGCGCGTAACCACTCCTCGACTGTGAATGGCCCATCGCATCCATTAAAGGTTTGTGGTCTGAATCTCCGGAACTGTTCCAAAATGTGCGCTTCCTCATTTCCCCCAGCTGGGTGGCCTGGTGCAGGTGGTACGACATTCTGCTGGGGTAACCCTCGTAGTAAAGCAACGAGATTATTCAGCAAATCGTTGCCGGCATCCCCTGCCCTGGCTTGAATTAAGCGACGGATTTGATCCATCCCTTCGTGGAGCCATGATCTATAATACAATGGATTGTTTAGTTTTTAACTCGTATGAGAAGTAAATGTAACATCTAACCAACACATAATCACCACAAGACAATATAATTAAAAAAAATTATATATATATAATTCCACTATTTCAATAGAAATTGCCTTCAAGAGGGTACAATGCGAAATAAAATAAAATAAAAGATCATATTGAATCCTACTAATCTAGAAAAATGAAACAACTCTTACTAGAATAAAAACGAAAAGAAAAACGAAATTCAAAACAAACTCCAGATAAGGCTAGAAAAACTAGTCATCTAACTAGATCCCTCAGATGAGAATAATCCATCTAAGTCTTCCTCTGGGTCTTCCTCTAGTTCAGCCAAAGCATCGTCATCTGAATCAACATATATTACGTTAGGCACGACGGGTTGCCCATGCCTAAGTAGTTCGACTATAAGGCTCTCGGGATCCAATGTGGTATGGGGCGGCACAGAACTGTAGTCCGTCATGTTGTCACGTACATCTCTTGCGAGGTCACTCCATTCTCTGGGTAGGGTACTGATTAACTTATCATTTGCTTCATCCCGGGTGATTATTTCTTCAAGATGTTTTATCTCCAGCCACATTTCCCTCATTGTTTCGATATGTTCCTCTACGGTGGCCCCTAGCTTTCTTTCATAGTTCAAAAACCTATATACCCTCCAATGAAAAATTCGATCTCCCATTCTCTTCGAGCATCTCCCTCCGCAACTTGGTAAGCTTTACATTTATTGTCCTTATGAATTTATATATTTATGTCTCTATGAAATGTACGCATATATGAATGTGTTTGAGATATTATTGATTATTTGATACACCCATAATATGTTTCGTGCTTTGTTATTGATTTAATTGTATATTTTTATTTTTACATAATTGGGATGTTACAAAGTTTCGAGGACGAAATTTTTTAAAAGGTGGGGAGAATGTAACGACCCAGATTTTCATGCCTTAATAAGAATTTCATTGATCATGTTATTTATTTATTTTATGGAATAATAATGGAAAATTAGGAATTTATTAATGATTTTACGAGATAGTTAATTTGTTAAATTACGGATAATAAAAGAGACTTTTTAATTGGACTTTGATTTACTTTATTTGGGCCTTATATGAATAAAAGCACTTAATTAGTATAGAGTATTAAATCAGGCCCAATTATGAGTAAGTTGATTATAAACCCATGTACTCTAAACCTAGCCCAATTAGAAGTAGGTTAAAACACAGATATAAGACACGTAAAATACACACATTGGGAACACACAGTATAGACGCCTAAGGAGAGCAGAATCGGCCAGAGGGAGAGAAAAGGAGAAAAGAGAAAAGAGAAAAAAAAGAGGTGACTTCCCAAACGCGATGGATTCGATAGAGGCCTAAGAAGAATTTATTATCCTTAAGTTGAACATGCAAGTAATCTCTTTAGTTTCACGGATAATTAAGACTTAGATTTATATTACTGGATTTATTATGTTAACTGTATGGCTCGCGGTATTAACAGTAAATGGATTAGGTCTTAATGATGATATGCCTACTGACTTGCGAATTTTGATTCTGCGTTGAAACAATTTTGTTTCTATATTGGTTTCAACAATTACATTGCCGACGTGAACTGACTGATTCAAGCAAATTGGGTGCGCTTGTCTATATTCCTTTCAGTTTGATGATTATAAAGACAACTATATACATATATACATACAACTCGCACTACAGGTTTTATATGATAAAAGAACAAGAGGGGTCAACTAATTTGGTTATACAATTTTGTTGAAACTGTCATGTGGCCTTATGAAAGAAAGGTCCATAGTCTCTCTAGTTTAATAGATTTATTACCTAGTGAGTTAATTGTTAAATTTTACTTCTTGAACTAATATTAAGTCTACACGTTAATTATATGTGATTAACGAGTTTGTTGATTTGTTTGAGGATTCATAACTAATTGGATATAGGGTTGTCCCCTAATTGGTTTCCTTTAACTAAATGAATATAGGATTTTCCCTTCACTAATTGAACGTAGGGTTTTCCTAAATATGTTTGGATAATTGAATATAAGGTTTTCCCTTGACTAATTGAACGTAGGGTTTTTCCTAAATATGTTTGGATAATTGAATGTAGGGTTTTCCCTTGGCTAATTGAATGTAGGGTTTACCTTGACTACTTCAATATAGGCTCATCTCATAACTAGTTGAAAGTAGGGTTTTTTCCTAACTAGCTGAATGTAAGGCTCAAAAGAAATGGGTGCACATTGTTCTATGATGCTGGAGTGAGTGGGAAATGGGCGCGGGGGACCGGCGTTCCGACCATGTAATGTTAATGTTAAAGGAAAAGGGCCTTCGGGCAAAACGAATGGAAAAGGGCCTTCGGGCAAAACGAATGGAAACGGGCCTTCGGGCAAAACGAATGGAAATGGGCCTTCGGGCAAAATCACGGGTTCCAAATAACAAGACCCACTGCGATCCTGATTAGAACAATGTGTTACCAAGTAAGCTCGCGTCCTAAGAATGTTTCATGCAACGAAAGGCAAAGTTTTATGCGAAAGAAAGTTTTAAGCAATGAAAGGAAAGTTTTAAGCAAGGAAAACGCAAAGTCTTTGTAAGTTATAAAAGTTAAGACATCGCATTAGGCATGCATTCATGCATGAGGTTACTTATTGAGCTCCTTTAGCTCATTCCACGAATGTTAAAGTCAAGGAAAACCCTACATTCAATTAGCCAAGGGAAAACCCTACATTCAATTATCCAAACATATTTAGGAAAAACCCTACGTTCAATTGGTCAAGGGAAAACCTTATATTCAATTATCCAAACATATTTAGGAAAACCCTACGTTCAATTAGTGAAGGGAAAATCCTATATTCATTTAGTTAAAGGAAACCAATTAGGGGAGGGTTTTTCCTAAATATATTTGGATAATTGAATGTAGAGTTTTCCCTTGGCTAATTGAATGTACGGTTTTCCTTGACTACATGAATATAGGCTCATCTCATAACTAGCTGAAAGTAGGTTTTGAAATGTGATTTTTAGCGTTACAAAAAAAATAAATCTACATTTTATTATATCACTATTTTTTTAAAAACAAATACTTAACTACTACAGCGGAAGCATAAATTAAAATGGGTTGTTCGTAAACTAGAAATCCGAAAATTTTATCGTATTGAATAATGGAAAATGCAACATTTATCATTTCATAAAAATCAGAATAACTAGGTTGCTAATAGGAAATAATAATAACGTAAAACTAGTTTTCTCCCAAACATGCGAATACTAATAGATAGAAAAATTTTCATTGGCTTCCCCTGCATCGGCTCCGCACCCATCCGGAAAATCTGAAAAATTGGTAATAGGGGGTGAGTAACACATACTCAGTAGGGATCCTAATTGTCCAAATTAAATATATACAAGCATAATTTCACAAATTTAAGCACATATACTTTGCCATTTGGCCGAAGCCATCACATATACTTTGCCATTTGGCCGAAGCCATCACATATACTTTGCCATTGGCCGAAGCCACACATATACTTTGCCATTGGCCGAAGCCATCACATATACTTTGCCATTGGCCGAAGCCCCACATATACTTTGTCATTGGCCGAAGCCACACATATACTTTGCCATTGGCCGAAGCCTACTTTGCCATTGGCCGAAGCCACACATATACTTTGCCATTGGCCAAAGCCTACTTTGCCATTGGCCGAAGTCACACATATACTTTTCCATTTCACATAAATAAATAAATATTCTTCACATATAATAGGCACGTCAAGTTCAACAATTATAATCATATTGTCAAGTATAGAATTTATAAAAATTATACAAGTACATATTTAATAAAGACAATTAACTTCGCACTTAAAAAGTGTAAAGAAAAATCCCTACCTCAAACGTAATTGATAGTCGTACGAAGCGTGAGCTAGAAAGCCTAAACGTCTAGTTCCTCGTCACCTACAATAAATATTGGTATAATGAAGTGATTGAAAATAAATTCTAACTCTAATTCAAAGAAAAAGTACTTATGAAATAAGCTAGGGCTCCTAATAGGTGAAATTTAACCAAAACTATAACTCATGGGGCTTAAAAGAATAAATTTATAAATTCTGGACTTAATTGGAAAACTGTAGGGGCTAAATTGAAAAGTCCAGAAAATTGGATTTGGTTCCTAGTCAAAATTATAATTTCTGAAAATAAACTAGGATTTGGGGGTTAAACTGAAAACACCTGAGACTAAATTGAAAAGGGACAAAAACTTGTAGGGAACAAACTTTTAAAACACTATAATTGCAAACAAGGACAAATCTTCATTAATTTCCCTAAAGATTAGTCCCTGCTCTCAGAACTCCAACGCATGACCCATCTGATCCGACAACGACCGACCGACCAACCACCCGTCGGGAGTACGTGGGTGACCACCTCCCTCACCTTCTTCAACTAAAGACCACACACTAACCTCAGACACAAACACACACACCCACCTAACCAGAAACTCACGCACACACATACCAGACACACACCTTCACACAAACACACAACAACACTCACGCACACCATAACACACACACACACATCATACACACATCACACCACAAACACACACGCACCCATAACACACACACACATCGTACACACAACATACGCACACACTGTACACTCACGGACACACACACAGTCACACACACACATAAATCGAAAATCGATTTCCTCTAGAGGACGACAGCCCCAACACCGGTGGACCCCAAACTTCCACATCGAATCATCAATTCCTCAAAAAACGCATCCCATATCCGAGTCGGCGATCGAAACAAAGTTTCATATTTTTCCTTAAATCATTCCAGAAAAAGGTAACTAAAATAGTTCTAAGGATAGAAGTAACTTACTGTTCAATTTTCCTATTGTGTGAAACTCTGAGGTTTTGCGTTTTAAAGTGAGGGAAAAGAGTTTTTTTCATGAAGTTTTTGAATGTGTGTCCCCCAATATAAACGGAGAAGGAAAATATGTAGAAATAAGGTTTTGGGCTTCTTTGTGAACCGCCTCACAAAACGTGGGATTGAGGGATTGAGGGTTTTGAGAGTGGGAGGATTTAGTGGGATACAAACCTATCCAATTGAGTTTTGAAAAAATATAACTCTTTAACCCCATTAATAGCTTTATTAGAAAAATTATATATATATATATATATATAAAATATATATATCAGCTAAAAATATGTATAAATAGAATTAATAAATAGGAATTTAATAAAAAATTAATTTTTATATAAAATAAAATAACGGGTATTACACAACCAGACCAAGAAGATGAGGTACACTCTAACTCATCTCATTTAGATTCAGGTGATAGTGATTGTGATACACACACTTCATCACCCACTGATCTTTATGATTCGTTAGGCCAAATGATGAAAGACTTTGAGCACATCAAATCCTCACACACACTTCTAAATGAGGAAAACAGCCAGCTCAAAAGCCAAAACTCACTGCTGACTAAGGAGTTGAGTACTCTAAGTCACATAGCTGATGAAAACACAGAGCTGAAGGCTGAAAATGTTAAACTATCAGCAGAGATAGCTGCTGTAGAAAAGAGAGAAAATGATATTAAAAATATAATTGCCTCATTTACAAAGGCATCCAAATCATTGGATGACCTTATCATGAGTCAAAAAGAATGTGGAGATAAGACAGGCATATGATTCAATTCCTTTGTGCACAGTCAATCTCCTAGAGTGATTTTGGAAAAAGGATCTTCAAGCAATGAAGCATCTCAAAAATCCAAAACACCAAATGTTGCACCCACATTCAGTCCTAAACACAATCACAAACAAATAGGCCTTGGATACAAAGGAAAAGGAAAAACAACCCGATTGAGTATCTTTGAGAGGACAAAGAAGAAATCCATCCAAGTTCCTCAAAGAAACTCCAAATGCAGAAAGTACTCTGAAGAACAAACAGAGCTACCAAAAACCCTTAAGTTTCATCAGAGAAACACACATGTTGGAAATGGTAGAAACTACCCAAGCCAAGCTGATTGGAACAATGTGAAATATCAGCAAAGACCAACGGATTACAAGCCTAGATGGAAAAGACCTAAACCTCATCAAAGGTCATTCCAAAGGCAAAAGAGTTATTATCGGCACACATATGCACCCGGACACTACACTCAGGATATCACAACTACCCAAAGAAGGCAATTGCTAAAACACACACACATGCATACACACAAAAGAGACAGTTGTATGAACCTAAAGCCCCCAAGCAATTTGCTAATGTGCACTATGATTATGGCACAGATAGATGGCAACCTCTTAGAGTAAAATCATTTGGTTATATGTTGGTTGGATCATCTTAGAGCACTAACCCCTCAGGACCCAGGCAATTATGGATACCTAAAAACTTATTTCCTTGATTGCATGTTCAAGGAACAGTTGAGTGCCAAGGAACCTGGTACATGGATAGTGGTTGTTCCAGACATATGACAGGGAACAAGAAAAACCTGTCAAGATTCAAGGAGATTAGAGGTGCAAAAGTAATATTGGAGGAAATGAAGCTCCAGGGGAAATCAAAGGCACAAGATCCATCAAGAAAAATGGATTGGAAATCACAGATGTTGCATATGTTGAATGCCTCAACTTCAACCTGTTAAGCATCATCCAACTATGTGACAAGGGTTACAATGTTGGATTCAATATGGGAGTGTGCCAGATCAAGGATGCTGAATCAAATGAAATATTGCTGCAAGGATCAAGACAGAAGAATATGTATGTGGTAGATTGGTCTACTGCTACATCAAGCACTTGTCTGTTAGCAAATAGTACAGCCGAATCAAGTTGGCTATGGCACAAGAAGCTGAGTCATCTGAATTTCAGGACAGTCAACAAGCTTGCAAGGAGTCATCTTGTGGAAGGATTTCCAGACTCAGTGTACAAGAAGGAAAGTGTATGTGATGCATGCCATATGGGAAAGCAAATCAAATCTTCATTTAAGGATAAGCCTAGTCCTTCTTCAACATGGATATTGCATCTATTGCATATGGATCTATTTGTTCCTGTTGAACCAGCCAACATAAGTGGAAAGAAATACACCTTAGTGGTGGTGGATGATTATTCAAGATATACATGGACAATCTTCATGTGCAAAAAGAAGGAAACCTTGCAGAAGTTACCTCAGCTGATGAAAAGCGTTCAAAATGAAAAGAGCCAAACCATTATAAAGATAAGGCCTGACAGAGGAACTGAGATTGTCAATGGGATAATTACTCAGTATTGTGGTGAAAATGGTATTGCTCATGAGTTATCGCAGAAAGAACTCCACCGCATGAGAATGTAGTAGTGAAAGAAGAAATTAACTCTCAAGGAAGCAAGAACCATGTTAGAAAAGTCGGATTGCCTAAGAGATTTTTGGGTGAAGCTATTAACACAAAGATGTTATTCTCAAAATAGATGCATGATTAACAGTGCAATTAACCAAGACTCCCTATGAAATGCGGGCAGGAGAAAGCCAAACGTTGGGTATTTCAAGATATTCGGATGTAAATGTATCATCCACAATAATGGCAAAGATAATTTGAAGGCTTTTGATGCTAAAGGCGATGAAGGTATCTTTTAGGATACTCAACCGAGAGCAAAGCCTATAGAGTCTTTGAACAAGAGGACTATGGTCACGAAGAGTCTATCCATGTGGTTTTTTATGAACCTAACGTGAGTGGAAAAGACATTGAAGAGTTAGGCGATAAAATTTGAATCACCCAACTATGCGAGAAAGTAGTCGCTATGTTGAAGTCAAGTAAGAGCAATCAACTCAAGGTGAAGATGAGATAGTCAATCTCAAAGACAGTTGGAAAGTCAATAATTGGATGAAGATGAAAGAGTCAGCCAAGACAACATAGTCATGCGAGACTACAACCCGGTGACTTACTTACTCCAACCTGATGTGACATGGCTGAGAGACCATCCACCAGAGTTAGTTATTGGAGATGTTAGAGATGGTGTAAGAACCAGATCCAGAGCTCAGCAAGAAGCAATGTTCACTTGTTTTATTTCCCAAATAGAGCCAAAAGACGTGTCTCGAGCATTGGATGACACACATTGGATTCAAGCCATTCAAGAAGAGTTGAATCAGTTTGAAAGAAATAAAGCATGGGAATTGGTGCAGAGACCAACCCATCAAAATGTTATTGGCACAAAATGGGTTTTCAGAAACAAGATGAATGAGGAAGGATCTGTGGTAAGAAACAAAGCAAGATTGGTAGCCAAAGGGTATTGCCAAGAAAAGGGAATAGATTTTGATGAAACATTTGCTCATGTTGCAAGATTAGAAGCAATAATGATGTTTCTTGCCTATGCTGCACATAAGAACTTCACTGTATATGAAATGGATGTGAAGAGTGCATTTCTAAATGGACTGTTAGAGGAATAAGTCTCTGTTGAGCAACCTCCAGGCTTTGAGCAGAAGAATATTGGAGATAAGGTGTACAAGCTCAAGAAAGCATTATATGGATTGAAACAGGCACCAAGAGCATGGTATGATACATTGTCTCAATTTCTAACTGACAATGGATTCACCAAAGGCAAAGTGGACAGAACACTCTTCAGGATTCAAGATGGAGAGAGTATACTACTTGTTCAAATATATGTGGATGACAACATTTTTGGTTCCACAAATAAAGAGCTGTGTGACAAGTTCTCAAACCTCATGCAAGGTAAATTTGAGATGAGCATAATGGGATAGCTGACCTTCTTCCTAGGACTTCAAGTCAAGCAAATGAATGATGGAACCTTCATAAGTCAAACAAAATATACCAGAGATTTAATGAAGAAATTTGGTATGGAAGAGAAGTCTTTTGTGAAAATTCCAATGAACGCATCAATCAAGATGGACATGGATGCAGATGGAAAAGCTGTAGATCAAACCAGATATAGAGCACTCATTGGATCATTGTTCTATCTAACAGCAAGCAGGTCAGACATCACCATTGCAGTAGGTGTATGTGCAAGATTCCAATCTGCACCAAAGGAAAGCCACATGACTGCAACTAAGAGAATCCCAAAATATTTGAAGGGATGCCAGGAAGTTGGCTTATGGTATCCAAAGGAAGGTGGATTCCAGTTAACTGGTTACTCAGACTCAGACTATCCTGGATGTAGAGTTGACAGGAAAAGTACCTCTGGTACATGTCAAATGCTTGGAAATAGATTGGTTTCCTGGTTTAGCAAGAAGTAAAACTCAATAGCCACATCCACAGTGAAGCGAGTACATAGGCTGCGGCAGGGTTTATTGTTATTAAGTTTTATGGATGAGACAACAGCTGAGAGATTATGAGATTGAAGAAAAAGAGATTCCAATTATGTGTGATAACACAAGTGCTATTGCTATCACTAAGAATCCTTTGTTGCATTCAAGAACAAAGCACATTGATGTCAGGTATCATTTTATAAGAGATCATGTTAAAAAGAAAGACATCACTTTGGAATATATCTCAACTGATAAGTAGTTAGCTGACATATTCACCAAGTCTTTATGTGAGTCAAGATTTGAAGAGCTTAAGCATGAGCTAGGGTTAATTGAGCTAAGTTAACACTCAGAAGACTCAATCAGTAGAGATGGAAGATGAGAAGATGGAAATTGAACAAGTTTCACGAATCAGCCATGTGAAACAACTATGTCGGAAAGTCAGATGTATCGAGTTAGCTGACAGTTGAGTCACTTAATGAAAAGGGAGAAGCAGAGTTAAGTCACTTTGGATATGAGCTGAATCATTTATAAGCTAAGTGACAAAAACACAGTCGTTTTTAATGAGCGGGAATGTTTTTAAGGATGATGTCAGCGTAATAATGACGGGTACAGTAAAAGCTGCATAGTAAGCATATGATTGGATATAAATGCTGTCGCATTATATGTGAGGAATTAAATGCGGTCTGACGTGCTAAATCTGAATCGTTGATCTCAATCAAAATTTCAAAATCCGAAGACATGTCCTTTCATAACCCTTTTATATTCATTTTTCTGGCTTTCTCTCTCTCATTCGGAAACTGTTCATCTTCAAGCAAAAAGAAAGCAAGCTATTTCTCTCTCGAAAACCCTAAGTGTCCTCAAGCAATTTTGTCAAGTTTTAATCGGTGAAATCTCTGAAAATGGCACCTAAGTTTGAATTCGTCAAGCTATCGAAGCAAATCCACTCAGGATCGTCAGTAGATTTGAAGGTATGGTGAAGCAGGGTTATGATGAAACCCTAGTTAAGTAGATTGCTGAGATGCTAGAAAAGTCAGGTCTCAAGGCTTTTCTGACTTTGGAATACTCGCATACCTATCACGAGGAGGTAGCGCAGTTCTATGTTAATGCGAAAGTGCAGGACGAAGGAATCAAGTCTTCTGTCCACCGCAAGGACATAATGATAAATACTAAAGACCTTGCGGAGCACTGCTTGTTACCGTCTGAAGGCATGAAAGAGATTAATGAAGCTGATGGTGATTTGGCTGCTGAATGGAAAGAGATAGCCAAACCGGAGTGTGCTGCTAAGGTGGTCTACACAGCTGAGCAGAAGTTGTTGAAGGACGACTATCATAAATTGATGGATGTCGTCTCCAAATGTGTAGACATGAAGTTTGGAAGCTTTAATCAGTTGTCCAAGACTAAGCTGATCGTCATGGCTGCGATCATGCAGGGCAAGAAAGTAAACTGGGTTGAGTTCGTACACAGCAGACTCTGCCAGAATGTGATGAATAAGTCATTCAAGAAAGATGAATCCTTTGGAGGATCTCTTGGATATTGCCTCATGATTGGCCACTTGATGGAAGTGAAGGGCATTCCCCTTCGACATGGAAAACCCTTCCATGTCAACAAGAAGATGTTCAGGGCGAACCTTTCTAGAGCCCAGAGGAGAGCCCACGCGAAGAAGGCGGAAACCAGTGAGGGGGAATCAGTTGAACCTGAGGACACAGCTGTTACCCCCCCACCCAAGAAGAAATTTGCCCCTGCAGGTAAGGCAAAGAAGGCTCCAAAGAAGAAAGTCCAAGAAAAAGATGCACTGCCCCTCGCAGCGGGTCGCCCGCCTGCGTGCGAGTCTCCTCGCTCCTGCTCCTGCCGGAGGCCGAAAGGAACCCCAAATCCCTTCTCCAGCCATACAAAAGAAGAGAACTGCCAAGTCAAGGAAGGCAGCTCTTTCCAAGAAGGATGCTCCGCCCCCCACCGCCAAAGATTCAGAAGAAGAAGAAGAACTAGAAGTCCCTCTGGTTCGGACCAAAAGAAGAAGAATTTTCAAGCAATCAGAGCTTGAAAAGACGGTTGAATCTGCCACTTAGCTGGAGAAAGCATCCGAGACCGCTTAAACTCAGGAAGTGCAGTCTCCTGAAGTTATTGATGAATCTGACAAGACTGCTGAAGGTCATCAACATAGTCCCTTTGAAGACTCAGTTGGGCGTCAGACAGCTGAGGGAAGCAAAGCAGCTGAGACAACTGAACATCCTATTGAAAAAGTTTTCTCTCCACCTGCTACTGATGTTGCTGAAGGAGAGGAGCAGCAGAGTATCTTGCCTTCAATCCCAGAAAAAAAAAGGACAAGAAGAAGATGATAACGATGATGTAATCATGTACTCTCCAGTATATCCAGACATTCAACGTCGTCTCAGGGAATGGAGAGCATGGAAACTTGATCACTCAAGGGCGCAGTTCGCTCACCCTGAGTATATCGAAGAAGAAGAGGAATTGCTGCAATTTCTCGGTGTTTCCACGGTACAACAGGCTCTTGATGAAGAAAATTGCATGGACATTCTTCGAATCATCAAGGAAGAAGAGAAAGAAAAGGCAGCTGAGGAAGCCCGTGTCCTAGAAAAGGCCAAGATGTGTGAATTCACAAACTCTCCATCTCACACTCATACACATCTAGGCATATACTCAGAGAATGATGAGGAACCCATTGCTGTAGCAAAAACGTTAGACACGCAACAAGCAATGAGAGAATCCAGGCAGTTGCATGAGCAACAATTATTTGAAGGACCAGGAGAGTCGTCTCAATCTCTCCTGCAGATCGATCCTTTGGGAGTAGTGCAGCAGATTGCCACAGACATCGTTGCAGCTACGTCCCCGATACTTTCGGAGGATGGGTCTAAGGGAATTGGCAATGAAACTGGGACTTTGGGCACCCACGTTTAGCCAACCCCTGAAGAAGGTGTTTTACCACTTGTCCCAGCGGCTGAGCATTCAAAAGAAAAAGCCACGAGTCAGGAGCACAGTGACCCCATTAGTCACTCAATTTGGGTGTGCCGGTGGGAAACTCTCTCCACTACAAACAGGGTTGGAGGATCTTTGCAAGAAATCAGTAACTTGAAGCAAGGAGGCGAAGTGGAAACTGAGAAACAACCACAACAGAGTAACATTGATGAAGCTCGGACAGTTGAGTCTGTCCCAGCTGAAATGTCAACTGCTTTGAAGGCTGATGACACTATTCTTACAGTCGAGGCACAGGATGGAGATGCCCCAGGAGTTAACACTCTGGCCGATGAAAGTGCAATCTTAGGGGTTGAGACTTCCATAGATGCCATGGTCCAAGACCCTAAGACAACTGTGTTTGTCGAAGAGAATATTGAAGGCCTCGCAGCAGTTGAGTCTGCTGGAGGTATTGAAGGCCTAAGGGAGGTTGAGACTTCCCTAGGTAAGGGTGCAGAACCACAGAACATTCCTCACGTTCAAAGCGCTGAAACTGAGAAAGAGATAAGAACACTTCATGACTCCCAGGAGAACCTTGATACATTTTATGGGGTCTAAAGATGAAGCTGAGTCCACTCCTGTTGCAGATCCAAAGAACTCAGCTGAGGATGTTCTCAAGACTACGAGCCAGCCAAGTGATAAAGCTGCTCGTCAAAAATTTAACCGATGATGAGCCAACCCCACAAATCTCATCAACATCCGATGATCTTGATGATGCAGAGGATCGGAGTAATTCATTTAGAGAAATATACTGAGACCGAAGAAGTTGTTAAGACAGTTGAGGCTCAGTCAGCTGGGCAACACATTCCAGAAGCCCCAGCTAAAATCGAGTCATCCGAGCTCCCACAACTACGGCGATAATGACTCCACGGACCATCACAAAGGCTCCCACAATTTGTGATAGAATCGAGAGAAACCACTACAATGAGATCAATCAAGTTTGAGACATCACAGGCACAAATCGCATAGACCATCCCATATGTGCGTGATGATGCCTTTGAACAAGTGTTTCCTTTTTCTATAAACTTGCCTGAGCTAGAGGAAGAGACCGCTAAAGAGCAATGACGATTAACTGTACGAGAAGATCCCGTAATCCCTACCGACTCCATTGTACCAGCAGACTTTAATTTTGATGCAGAATGGCCGGCAGCTGAATCGAATGAGACAGTTGAGTTTCGTGAAGTCTTCAAGAAAATCTATGAAGATATTGAGAAGATCGAACGACATCAAGCCTCCCTAGACTTAAGGTTGTACAATAGAGATGTCACCCTCACAGCAGATTTGAGAGGGATAGTGGTACGGATCAGGGAGTGGTCTCAATAGCAAGGTGCCAAGCGATTTGAGCAAGTTCATTATTTCAAGGCACTATACAATAAAATGCTTGTCTGGAGCACTGACAACACTTTGATCAGGCACAACATGCAGGAATACATGGAAAGGTTGCATGAATCTCACAATACTAAAATGGAGCTGCTGAGACAATTTCAAGCAAAAGAAATTTTGTGCCTTGAGAGCTCTATGAATGACAAATTCAGCCTCCTCATGGCTGAAATGAAGTTGGTGGTAGCCGAGTCCAAGGCCACTCGCTTAGAATTTCGAACCGCTTATGCCGCAGCAGACTCCAAACAGAATTCCGCTCTCAGCAGACTCGACTTTATGCTCGCAGGAATGTTCCTTGGGGCTCCTCTTTCCTTTGATGATGCCAAAAAGGGAAAAATGACCCCCAGCTGAAGTTGAAAGAAGAGAAGTCCAAGGAAGGTGAAGCTGAGAAGAAAGGAAAAACAGCTGTGGGGGAATGCTCAACAGATTTAACCTTGATGTTAGCTGAAACCCCCCAGCAAGGTCAAGTCACAGCCTCCATCATGAGCAAACTTCATGTAACCCTACCAATGGGACACTCTGTTGTGCCAATAGCAGAAAGAAGGAAGATCATTGAAGCAGAGATTGAGGAGTTCTCTGAAAAACATAAAGCTCGCGTTTAAAAGATCTTACAACAGTATGGTGGACTCCCAGCTGAATTAAGTAAAGCTCTAATTGACCCTCCCAGTGAATTAATGCAGCAAGTTGGATCTGAGCCTAGATCCATGGAAGAATTCAAAACACTAGAAGCTGAAGGCTACTTCAAGGGATTGTCTCTACCCAAAGCATGGGATCTCTCTCGGGAAAAATCTTCGACGTGTGCAAGACAGCTGAGAAACAGCAAAGCTCTAGCAAACACTCAGTCGGAAAATCCATAGCTCATGTGCAGTACACTCTCAGAGAAAGAGGATCTGAGTCAGGAAAATAGCGAAAAAGGGACATCGTGTATTGGGCTGGGCACGATCATTTGGCGAATTTAGAAGATCAACGCAAAATTGAAGAAGCCAAAAGAAGAATGGCAGCAGAAAGTGCCAAAGCCCAACGCGAATAGGAGGAAAGGCAGAGAAGGGATGCCCCTGCTGCAAAGAGAGCTTACGAAAAGAAGAAGAAGGAAGAAGAAAGGAAGAAGAGAGAAGAAGAAGATAAAAAGAGAAGAAGAGCTGATGACTTTAACAAAGCTGAAGAGGAAAGAAGGAGGTAGCGAAGGTGATGAAGTGTTGTTGCGAACCCTTCATGTACTTTACTTATGTAAGTACATTCACGTAAGCCATCTGTGTACTTAGTGAAGTGTTCTGTAATTTTTCACTTTGTACTTATTCTAGTATCCTAGCATAGATGTCTGTATTTTGCTTTGATGTAGAATGCTCTAATACCAAATTTAACAGTTGTGTAAAGGACAAGAATGCTATGATCAATAAAACGATCGATTCTACACATACATTCTTTGTTAATGCATTGTCTGTATGTATCTTTGTTGTTTATATTTTGTTGAATGTTTTTAAGTTTTGGCATCATCAAAAACAGGGAAATTGTTGGGAAATTTATTTTATAGATTTTGATGAATGCCATGTAAAACTTAAACTAGAAAGTTGGCACCCCATTTTCCTTGTAATTTGCATTGTAATAGATAGAAATTTGGAAAAGCTTGAGTCAAGTCACCTACGCCGGAAATACAAGAAGTCAATCAAGATCGAAGTGAAGACTCCACTGTGAAACAGCTGAGTATGGCCAAGATAGAAGATCAAGAACTCGACTGAAGATGTATCAGCTGAGGAACAACTGTGTGAAAAGTTAGTCAAAGTCAACTCAAGAAGCCAAGTCTCAAGTTGAAGTAACAGATGAGTCATCCAATGATTGGAGCAGACTCAAGTTACCTGGGGAAAAAGGCAGCAGCCAAGATGAGTTAACTGAAATGAATCCGTTACACAGAAGTCAAGAACATTACTTAAATAAGTAATACTTCCATGTTGCCAGGTCTTAAAGTGCTCATCCCATAAGCGTGCAAATGGAATAAACCAATGGGAAGCACTACACCTCGTGTCAGAACCTAAAAAGCTGCAAACTCATTTAATACGAGGAAGGGTCTACATCTCAAGATTGAGGACCAAGAAAAGACAAGCCAACGAACACTAGTGACTTTTGAAATCAGTATATCTCTTCAACGAGCAGATTTTCAAAAATTCACTATAAAAAGCTGAGGAATTTCATTGAGAAAAGGTTACCTGAACCACGAACAAGCAAGCAATATTCAAGCTATAAACCTGCAAATATTCTCAAGTATATTCAAGCAAATCCTCAAGCCTGAAACTCGAAGGAAATCGATCTAACACAAAGCTGTGAAGGAAGGACAACTTCAAACTGTTGAAGAGGAAATTTTTGAAGAATCAAAAGGGGTCTACCAACCAAGGAGGATCGTAGGAAGGTTCAAGGTCGAACCAGTATCAAGTTATTGGCGGGCTTCGTGATCAAATCCAAGAGCTTGAGAAAGTGAGTCAAGTAGCAAAGCAATGCCTGTGAAGAAGGCGAGTCGGAAGAGAAGCCAGCTATGTGACCAAGGCTGTCTCTAGACTGTTGACCACTTTGTAAACAGATCTTTTACATAGTGGATTCCTCCAGGAGTTGGAAAAGAGAAGATTAGAAGAATTAACCCATCTTCGAACCTCTATAAAAATCAACTGTCATTTATTTTTCAGCACATTTACATTTTTGCATACTCACTTTATATCTGCTGATAAACTTATTTGATATCCAACTGATTAATAACCAAGTGCTAAAATCAAGTGTTAAAACAAGTTTAAAATAAATTAAAGGGTGTTAAGTCTTCCACGATAAAACTAACACCCAAGTTAAGGTTCGGGTTAAGCAGTGAGTTATTCTATCATCAAACTCTATCGAGTCCGTTGAGTGGCTAACTCTATTTGAATAACCAACTTAGCTGTCCCTCAAGGACTCAGCTGTTTATGTTAACTCTGTAAGATTTTAAAAGGACTAAAATCGAAAAGTTGGTAAGGTTTATTCAACCCTCCCCCCTTCTAAACCTTACTTACACCCCTTGGGACCTACATCGCCTAAGCCATAAACTCGTTAAATCATTATTGGCGACAAGGCAATAAATATTTTGACTAATCAAATCACTTGTACAAATTATGCAAAGATTGCCTTTTCTATTTGCTTCACAAATAAATTTATCATTTTTAAGAATAAGGCATTTTTCTTTATTGAAAACAACATTATAATTTGAATCACAAAGTTGGCTAACACTTATCAAATTAAACTTAAGCCCTTCTACTAAAAGAACATTACTAAGAGAGAAAGAAGAATTACCAATTTCTCCATTTCCAAGAATTCTTCGTTTGCCATTGTCGAATATGACCATACCCTCTTCTTGGAGCTTGATATTGGTAAAAAGTTCTCTCTTTCCGGTCATATGGCATGAACACCCGCTGTCCACGAGCCATTTTGAATCCTCCATGGTTGTTATAGCCCCTATTACCTACAAATGAAACACTTTTAGGTACTCTATAATTTTGGGGTCCATGGGGGTTAGTCTTGAGACCTTTGTGTCTCCAAACATAGCTAAAATTGTTCTTCAATTTACAATGAGCAACATAATGACCATCATTACCACAATAAAAGCAAATAAGATTGTGGGCACTACTAGCACGAACAAAAGTCGGACCTTGGTCATTTTTCTTTCAAATAGGTTGAAAAGATTTATAGCCAGTTCAACACTACCTATGTCCCAAATTACTATTAAATGTTTACCACTTCGTCGTTAATTGTACACCCAAAATTAAATTATCTTTCAAATTTGTGTATTTTTAAATTTTTCTGCATTATATTCCAAAAATATGCATAATGTTAGTACTAACAGTGCACATAATGCTTAAAAAATATGCACTAAAAAAAGTCATTAACACCTGTAAATAAAACAAAAAGCTTGAGGATAACATATATACCAAAAACGTGCTAAACATGTATCACAATGCTATTATCTGTGCATTATTTCTTCACTAACTATACACCAGAAATAAATCACATCTGAAACATAAAAAACATATTTGCATAAGTTCACTAGTAATAATTCACCAAAATGTTGTTAAATTAGCATTGAAATATCATAGTCTAATCTAATATACTACGCTAAAAACGTACTTAGAACACCCCATCTAAAAAACACACAAATGTCCCTGTAATTCTACTTGTCGACGACTCGGTCGTCCGATATATAGAGTTGTTGGAACAAATCTTGTCCTCAACTTGGGCATCGTAGATTTCAATTCTGATTTGGCACCTATCTCTTCAACGGGCAAATTTTCAAAAGAACACTATAAAAGGCTGAGGAATCTATTTGAGAAAAGGTTACCCTTGTTACCCGAACTTTCAAGCTATTATTAAAACTATAACCTACTCAAGTCATACAAGTTCAATCCTCAAGCCTACATTACGAAGGAAATCAATCCAACACTCACCTGTGAAGGAAAGACGACTTCAATCAGTTGAAGAGGAAACATTTGAAGAATCAAGGGGTCTACATTCCATGGAGTATTGTAGAAAGGTTCAAGGTCGAACCAGTCTCAAGTTTTTGGAGGGCTTCGTGATCAAATCCGGGAAGCTTGAGCAAGTGGGTTGTAGTAGCAAAGCGGCGCCTGTGAAAAAGCCGAGTCGTGCGAGAAGCCACTTGTGTGACCAAGGCATCTCCGATCGAGTCCCAAAGGATCAAGTCACCGTGTGATCAAGACTTGCATCCGGGTGATAACCACTTTGTATATTGATCAATACTTAGTGGATTCCTCCAGGAGTTGGAGAAGAGAGGAGTAGAAGAATTACCCCATCTTCGAACCCTATAAAATTTATTGTGTCACTTACATTTCAGCACTTTAATTACTGCATATTATTTTGATATTTGCTGATAAATTTTCTATCCAATTGATAATCAACAAAGTGCTAAAACCAAGTATTAAAACAAACTTAAACCAAATTCAAGGGTGTTAAGTCTTCCGTTGAAAACATATCACAGTCGAGTTAAGTCTTTAGTCAGAACAACTGAGTTATTCTATCAACAGCTTAGTCGAGTTTGTTGAGTGACTAACTCTGGCGATTAACTAACTTAGCTGTCCATCAAGGACTCAAATTCGGTGAAGTATTAACTCGACGTTTTAAAAGGACTAAATCGAAAAGTTGGTAAGGTTTATTCAACCCCCCCTTCTAAACCTTACACTCACACCCCTTGGGACCTACACTGCACTTGTCCGGAAATATGCAAAATTTGTGAATAAAAATAAGGCAAGAAAACCGAGAGACAACTCGTGTTTTAAATGCGGAAAATCCGGGCACTTCATAGCCGATTGCCCAAAACTCGAGGAGGAACAAAAGAAGAAAAAGCCTTTTCCGAAAAAGAAGGCTCTAAATGCGGATGTCAAAACTTGGGATGAACTACTCGCCACATCCGATGAGGAAGATGAAACCGAACATGGTCTTATGGCCATAGACGATGAAAATAACGAGGTACGCTCTAACTCCTCAACTTCTTCCTTAGTTGATGAATTGCAAAATGAGTTTCAAAATTTGATTGTTAAATACAAGACTTTGAAAAAGGAGCATAAATAGCTTAAAATTGAAAAGGATAAATTGTTCACTTCTTATGAATCTCTTGATAAAGCTCATGCTATTACTCTTACTAAAGTCCATACTCTTGAAACCGAAAAACAATCGCTCACTAATGATCTTGTTAAAAAAGGATGTGCATCGTTTTAACTTAAGTACGGATAAAGTTACAAAAATATTTAAAGTATTTTGTAGTAAGAGATTAGGCATTCTTGTTTGTTTTTTTTTATTTTGGAGTATCTAGGGTTTGATTTTTTGATTGTCCAGGCGATTTTATGGGTTTTTTTTTGTTTTTGGGAATATTTTTGTGCGAACCAGGGCATCTTTGTTGGGGGATTTTTTGGTGTAAAATTTGATAAAAATGATGTAATTTTAGTTATTGGATGGTGTAATGTTTTATGTTATAGGTATAAGATGGTGTAATTTTAGTTATAGGGGGAAGTTATGAGTGTCACGTGCGTGTATGTAGTTTTTTTGCAGAATGGTTGATTTTTTATGTTTCTGAAACCTTGTTTTGTGAAATGTATTAGTATACTATGCTCTATTTTTGTGATTCTTTCTTTGTGTTTAGGGTGTTCAGTTTACTTAAGAATGATGCATTTTTAGTTAGTTTTTGATATATAGTTAACTCTAGTGTGGTGTTGTTTTAACCCCTGCATTTAAAAAAAAATGAATGAGCCATGAAGATATGTATTGGTGCATATTTAGTATTGTTATTGCACAATGAAGATGTGTTTTGGTGCGTTGATAGGTTTGGTCATGTGCATATGTAGTCCATGAAATGCATCAACACACATGGTGTTTAAATAGTTTTATTCTAGTATACAAATAAGGTTCATACAGCGCACAATTAGCTTTTCAATTGTGTATTTTATTTGATGCCAGATGCTTGAGTTCTGCCTTAAGATTGTTCATGTTGTCAATGCCAGGTTGATAATTTTTAATGGAAAGAGGAAACAGGAAAAGACCGGCATCTGCAGAGCCGGACGAAGGTGGACGTAATGTTAATTTTCAAAAGACACTTGTGGTCGTTGGCATGTCTTGTTGCAGTTCTTGGAATTGACATTTTCTCGTATGAATGAGTCTTCAGCTTTTCAGAGTTCTGACACAAGTGCAGAGCTTCCCATTGGTTCATTCCTTTTGCACGCTTATGGGACTAAGCACTTTAAGAAAGACAGTATGGAAGTATTACTAGTTTAAGTAATTCTCTTGACTTACGTAAACGGATCTCTTTCGATTATCTCGACTTGACCGCATTTCCTTGACTTCCCCAGGTGACTTGAGTCGACTTTCAATCAATGGATGACTCATCCATCACTTAAACTTGAGACTTGGCTATCTTGAGTTGACTTGATCGACACTTCACTCACCGCATCTCACCGCACCTTGATAAAGTTCATGTCTTCTCTTCTTTGCCACACTCACCGCCTCACGTGAGTCTTCCTTTTAGTCTCCGGTTGACTTCTTGCATATTTTGGCATAGGCGACTTAACTCACTTCGACCAGCCCTATCTATTACAATGCAATTTACAACAAAAATGGGGTGCCAACTTTCTATTCTAAGTTTTACATGGCATTCATCAAAATCTAAAAATTAATTTCCCAACAATTTCCCCCTTTTTGATGATGCCAAAACTTAAAACATTCATACAATAATTAAACAAGAAAGATACGTGCTGGACAATGTAGAATCACGGAATGTATGCGTAGAATCAATCTTTTATTGATCATAACATTCTTGTTCTTTACACACTGTTTCTGAGTGTATCGAGCTTAAACATAGCTTAAGGTAACCATGTTATTCTATATCTACGCAAGTATAGAAATTATACAATTTTATTCGATGTACGAGGACTTACATAAAGATGTATTTACACAAAAATACATGAAGGGTGGACAACAACACTTCATCTCATTCATTGCTCCTTCTTTCCTCATCGCTCTGTCTTCTTCTCGATCTATTTCTCTTCTTCTTCTTCTCTTTTCACCGCTTTTTTTCTCATATGCTTTTCCTCGCGACTTCATCTTTTCTTTTCCTTTCTTGTCTCTCTTCCCGTGAGCCGAGTTTGTCTTCTATTTTCTTCTTCAATTCTTTTTACATACTCGGCATTGTTCTTGGCCACTTGCGGGTTGGCTACTTCGTCGAATCCCCCAATAGATCCCTCCTTTCTTGCATGGATCTATATATTCAATGTTTTTGGGCAGAGGTCTAGGTCCGAAACCTCTTCCTCCTCCACTGCTTCTTCCTCTGCCTCTGGGCGTGTATTGTACTGGGGCCTTCTTTTTCCCAGCTGAGTGACCAGCAGAGTGACTGCCAGTAGTCTGCTGCCTGTCAGCTTCTTCACATAGCTTGAGGCCTTTTTCCCAATACAAATCCCAGGCTTGAGCCATGGACATATTTGCGAAGTAACCCTCGAATGCGAGCGTCTTGAATTCATCAACAGATCTTGGCTCGGTTCCGACGTCTGAAATGGCATAGGTGTCTCTGTCTATTGGAATGCCTCCATGTTGTTTCAGTATATCCATAACTCGGGCATCCATCTTTCCTTCCACCTCCTTCATCCCTGCTTCTACTATTTTTCGCTTTTCAGCCATGGGTACTGCGAGTGTTGGAGTGGCGAGTCATCGGGAGTTTGCTTTGATGATATCGGTGTGACAAGACCTTCTTTGGGGGTTTTAGCAATCATCAGGGTCATATCTTTCGAACCTTCCCCCTCAACAGATTTTCCCTTCTTCTCTCTTCTCAGTTCTTCAGCTGTCTTTTCCTTCACAGCTGCGTCCTTCTTTTCAACTTCAGAACCTTTCAACGCCTTTAGGTATTCCTCTTCCCCCTTTTTGGCATCATCAAAGAAGAGAGGAACCCCTGGAAACAAGCTAGAAATGATGAAGTCTAAGTTGCTGATAGCTGAGTTATGTTTCGAATCTGCTGCGGAGTATGCTGCACGGAATTCAGAGCGAGTGGCATTGGATTCAGCTGCCACCAGCTTCATTTCAGCCATGAGGAGGCTGAATTTCTTCTCCATGTTCTCCTCTACGCGCAGAAGCTCTTTCTTATGAAATTCACGCAGCAGCTACATCTCTGTGTTGTGAGATTCATGCATTTGATCGATGTTTTCTTGCATTCTTATCTTCATATCAGCATTCTCAGCCCGCCAGACTAGCAATTTATTGAACAAAGTTCTAAAGTATCGAACTTGTTCTACACGCATTGTCTGCTGTTGTTGCAACCATTCCCAGATCCTGACAATTATTCCACGCAGATCGGCAGTAAGATTTGCGTTTTGGTTATCCAGTCTCATGTCCAGTGAGGCCTGGTGCCTTTCCATCTTCTCTATCTCTGCAAATATGGCCTTGAAAACTTCTCGAACCTCACCTGTCACTTCTGTCTCAGCTGTCGGCCAAGCAGCGTCAAAGTCAAAGTCTGTTGGGATGATGGTGTCTGTTGGAATAACGGGATCAGGTTTATGGAAATGTTCTTAGTCTCTAGCTGATTCTTCAAGAAGGTCAGGTAGCTCCAGAGAGAAGGGAAACGATTCTTCAAACGGATCATCACGGGCAACAGGAATTTGCTCAACGGTAACTTGTGCCCAGTGGAGTCGATTCTACTGCAGCTTGGGTAGCCTATGCAGTTGACTGTGTGTCAGCTGTGGTCTGTTGGGGTTTTGACCCAGCTAGCTGATCCTCATCTGTCTCAACAACTTAAATCGGTCTCAAATGGTTTTCCATGTGAGTTGGTAGGTCTCGGCCGTATCATTAGCGTCATCGGACGATGATGAGATTTGGATGGGTGTCTCATCATCAAAATTAAAGATTTGGCGAGTATCCTTAAGGTCGGTCTTACTCGTGCTTGGGAGAACATCCTCAGCTGAGTCTTTTGGATCGGCGATGAGGGGATGACTCGGCTTCGTCTTCACCTTCGGATCCCGAAAGGTTACATCGAGATTGTCTTGGGAATCGTGAAGAGCACTTATCTCTTTTTCGAGATGGATCAATGATAGTAGGAGGGATGTTCGTGCTTCCGTCTCTTTACCTCGGGAAGTCTCAACCTCCCGTTGGCCTTCATTACCTCCTGCACTCAACTCAATGCGCGAGGCCTGGGCGATCCCTTCGGCGTGTCGTGATCTTGGGGTCTTCTCGAGGTGGCATCCACCGAGTCTCAACTCCATGGATTGCACTTTCATTGCCCAGTGTTAACGCCCGGCGCGATTCCTTCCTCGTGCCTCGATCGCATCAAGCGGCATCATTGGCTCGCGAAGCGATTGGCACTTGATTGAGACGATCTTAATCGTCTAAGCCTCGTCATGACAACTTGCTTTGTGTATCCATTTGTTGTTCCTTCTCCACTTCGCCTCCAAGATTCATTGTGGAGTCACCGCAAAGATCCTCCGACCTTGCTGCGGTGGAGGAGGAGTTTCCCCCACTGGCACACCACCGGGTGACTTGGAATGGGGTCACTCGTCTCGGACTCCCGGTTGTTCCCTTTGAGTATTCAGCCGTTGGGGCGGTGGTAAGACACCTTCATTAGGGGTTGGCTTGACCGGGGTCCCCACAATCCCGCCATCGCCATTTCCCTTATCACCTTCTTTTCCGAGTGAGTCAGTGGTGGCGCGACAACAAAGATGACAATATGTTGCACCACTCCCATCGGATCAATCTCCGGTTGTGATGTGGAAGACTCCCTTGGTCCTTCCAATAAGCGTTGCTCATGTAGGACCCTAGATTCCCGCATGGCTTGCTGCATCTCCAATTCTTCTATAGCAGCAGCAGGGTCCAGATCCTCATCACTCCCAGAGAGAATGTCAAGATGAGTATGTGTATGATCGGTGGTTCCGATAAATGGACAAATCTCGGCCTTTTCACGAGCTTGACTTCCTCTCGCCGATCTCTGCTTCTCCTTGTCTTTGAAGATCTGCGGGATATCTGCGATTTTCTTCATCTAGTACTTGGACCACGATGGTCAATCCGAAAAGTTCAACGGTTCGTCTTCTTCTTCAATAAACTCCGATCTTTGGAACTATTCCCTGGATCGACTCAGCTTCCACTTCCTCCATTCTCGCAAACGATTTTGGATGTCCGGATATGGTGGGGATAGGATCATTACATCGTCATCATCTTTATCATCTTCTCCCTGCCCCGTTTCTCGGGGATTGAAGGTAGCAAACTTTGGTGCTTCACACCTCGGCCAGTCTGCGGGCGAGGGGATACAACCCTCACAGGAGAGTTTTCTTTCTCGATTCTTCTTGTGTCTCAAATTGTTCGACTACAATTTGTGTCTTCAATTTGCCTCTCGATCGGCTTGGCCCGATTGGTCTGTTTCATCAATAATATCGGGAGACTCTACTTCTCCGATTGTCTCCGTGATCTGCTCCAGTGAGTGGAGACTCGGTTGTTTTCTCAAGCTCGGAGCGCTTGAAGATTCTTCTTCTTCTTTTGGTTTTTACCAGATGAATATCTGGTTCCACTTCCTCTGGTTCGTCGAAGGTAAATGCCTTCGTAGTTGTCTTAGAGACAGCTGCCTTCCTTGTTGTGACAGTCCTCTTCTTTTTAATCACTGGAGAAGGGGTTAACGGTTCCTTCTCCATTGTGGCTGCAGGGGCAGGAGACACGGCTGTGGGGGCAGGTTACTCGGCTGCAGGGGCAGGTGCATCTTTTGTTTTCCTTTTCTTTGTTGCAAGGGCAGAAGTCTTCTTTGTAGTGCAGGGCGATCTTCTTGAGAGGGGAGGAGAGCAGTTGTTTCTTCGAGGGTGATTCCCCCCCTCACTTGTGTCCGCTCTCTTGGCATAAGCTCTCATCTCATGTGCTCAGAAGAGATTTGATCGGAACATCTTTTTGTTAACATGGAACGCCTTTCCATGTCGAAGAGGGACTCCTTTAACTTCCATCATCTGACCAATGACTAGTCTGTACCCCAGGGATCCTCCAAACGAACCATCATCCTTGAAGGATTTATTCCCAATATTCTGGCAGAGTCTCCTGTATACAAACTCACCCGATTCACCTTCTTTTCTTCAATGATCACAGCCATTACGATCAGCTTAGTTTTGGATAGCTGGTTAAAGCTTCCAAATTTGATGTCTATGCATCTGGCAACAATGTCTAGCGGTTTGTGATAGTCCTCCTTCAACGAACTTCTTCTCACTGTGTAGACAACCTTCGCAAAGATCGGGTTTGGCTACTTCCTTCCAAGCAAAGAGCCAAGTTAACATCGGCCTTCATAAATCTCCTAAGACTCCTTCACGGCGGCGTGATGTTCGCGCCGATCCTTGGCGATGATGGTGAAACCTTTTCCGTGAATAGAGGACTTGATGCCCTCATCGTGAACTTCAGCGTTCACGTAGAACTGTGCGACCTCTTCCACGTAGGTCATCGGAAACTCCATCGTCAAAAATGGTTTCAGTCCAGACTTTTCCAGCTTCTCTGCTATCTTCTTCACAAGGGTGTCGTCAGACCCCTGTTTGATCATGCCGTCGAAATCCACAGTAGACCCAGTGTGGATTTGCTTTCCTAACTTGACAAAATCGTGAGTAGATGCCATTTCTCGATGTTTTATCGAACGAAACTTTGAAAATGAACTTTGAAGATTTGTAGGGTTTTGAGAGGAAATTTCTTTCTTTGCTTTCAAGAGAGATGAACAGTTTTGGTAAAGTGAGAGAAAATTGGACGAAACGGTATATGTATGGGTTATGAAAGGACGTGCGGGTGGTTTTTGAAATTTGATCAAGATCAACGGCTTAGATTTTGCACGCCGATTAACATTTAATTTCGCATTTAATGCGGCACATTTATATCCAATCATAAGCTTGGTGTGCGCTTTTAATCAGACACGTCATAATTATCTTTGACGTCATTCTTAAAAACATTCCCGCTTAGTAAAAACGACTGCATTTTTGTCACTTTGCTCATAAATGCCACAGCTTATTCCTTAGCTGATTTAACTCTTCTCTCTTTCCACATAAGCACTCAGCTGTCAGCTAACTCGACGCAGCTGATTCTTCGATACGGCTGATTCACTTAGCTGATTCAAGCGTTCATATATTTTTCATCTTTTCGTGTTTCATCTCTTTTCTTTGACTCTTCTGAGTGTCAACTCAGCTCAATTAACCCTAATTCATGCTTGAGTTCTTCAAATCTTGATTCACATAATGGTTTTGTGAATATATCATCTAACTGCTTATCAGTTGAGATATATTCCAAGGTGATGTCCTTCCTTTCTACATGATCTCTTATGAAGTGATATCTGACATCAATGTGCTTTGTTCTTGAGTGCAACACAGGATTTTGAGTGATTGCAATTGCACTTGTGTTATCACACATAATTGGAATTTTTTTCTTCAACTTCATAGTCTCACAAAAATTTGTCTCATCCATAAGACTTGGGCACAATAGGCGCCCCGCACTATGTATTCTACTTCACTTGTGGAGGTGGCTATTGAATTTTGCTTCTTGCTAAACTAGAAATTAGCCTATTTCCAAGCATTTGAAATGTACACGAGGTACTCTTCCCCCGTCAACTCTACATCCAAAGATAGTCGAGTCCGAGTAACCAATTAGCTTGAATCCACCTTCCTTAGGATACCATAAGCCAACTTCTTGGCTTCATTTCAAATATCTCAAGATTCTCTTGGCTGCAATCATGTGGCTTTCTTTTGGAGCAGATTGAAATCTTGCACATACACCTACAAAGAAAGGTGATGTCCGCTTGCTTTGTGAGATAGAGCAATGATCCAATAAGTGTTCTCAGATCTCTTGTTTGATCCACAGGCTTGCCATCTGCATCCATATCCATTTTGATTGATGTATTCATTGGTATTTTCACAGAGGATTTCTCTTCCATACCAAATTTCTTCATTAAATCTCTGGTGTACTTTGTCTGACTTATGAAGGTTCCATCCTTCAGCTTTTTCACTTGGAGTCCAAGGAAGAATGTCAACTCTCCCATCATGCTCATTTCAAATTTGCTTTGCATAAGATTTGAGAATTTATCACACAGCTCTTTGTTTGTGGATCCAAAGATGATGTCATCCACATATATTTGAACAAGTAGTATACTCTTCCCATCTTGAATTCTGAAGAGTGTTCTATCCACTTTGCCTTTTGTAAATCCGTTCTCATTCAGGAATTGTGATAATGTATCATACCATGCTCTTGATGCTTGTTTCAATCCATATAAAGCTTTCTTGAGTTTGTATACTTTATCTCCAAGAGTCTTCTGCTCAAATCCTGGAGGTTGTTCAACATACACTTCTTCCTCCAATAACCCATTAAGGAATGCACTCTTTACATCCATTTGATATACAGTGAAGTTCTTGTGAGCAGCATAGGCAAGAAACATCCTTATGGCTTCCAATCTTGCCACAGGAGCAAAGGTTTCATCAAACTCTATTCCTTCTTCTTGGCAATACCCTTTGGCTACCAATCTTGCTTTGTTTCTTACCACAGAACCTTCCTCATTCATCTTATTTCTGAACACCCATTTAGTGCCAACAACATTTGATGGGTAGGTCTTTGAACCAATACCCACACTTTGTTCCTTTCAAACTGATTCAGCTCTTCTTGCATGGCTTGAATCCAATGTGTGTCATCTAATGCTTGTGACACATCTTTTGGCTCTATTTGTGAGATGAAACAAGTAAACATTGCTTCTTGTTGAGTTCTGGATCTAGTTTTCACACCTTATCTTACATCTCCAATGATTAGTTCTGGTGGATGGTCTCTCGGCCACCTTACATCAGTTGGAGTAAGTTAGCCGGATTCATCGTCTTGCAAATGTTGTGTTATTTTGATCAGCTCTCTCATCATCACTTAGTTGCATATTTCCCGGTACTCTTTTGAGATTCACTATTTGATCTTCATCCGGGTTTATAATTCCGGCTTGACTTCAACATATGGACTCTTACGCATGGTTGGTGATTGACTTATCGGTGACTCTTCAATGTCTTCTCCATTTACATTGGGTTCATCAAACACCACATGAATGGATTCTTCAGTAACCATTGTCCTCTTGTTGAGCACTCTGTAGGCTTTGCTTTCACCGAGTATCCTAAGAAGATACCTTCATCAGCTTTAGCATCAAAAGCCTTTAAATTATCTTTGCCATTGTTGTGGATGAAGCATTTGCATCCAAATCTAAAATATGCAACATTTGGCTTTCTCCCCGCCCAAATCTCATAGGAGTCTTTGTCACCGTCTGTTTATCATGCATCTATTTTGAGTATAGCATCTTTGTGTTTATTGCTTGACCCAAAATCTTTTAGCGACCACTGCTTCAAATAACATGGTCCTTGTTGCTTCTTTGAGAGTTCTGCTTTCTTCTTTATGCAACTTCATTCTGCTGTGGAGTCCTTGCTGCAGATAATTCATGACCAATACCATTTTCAATACAATACTGAGTTATTATTCCATTGACAAACTCAGTTCCTCTGTCAGATCTAATTTTGATAATGGTTTGACTCTTCTCATTTTGGATTCTCTTCATCACCGGTGTGGTAGTTTCTGCAGGGGTTTCTTTCTTCTTACACAAGAAAATTGTCCATATGTATCTTGAGTAATCATCTACTACCACCAAGGTGTATTTCTTTCCGCTTTGTGGCTGGTTCAACTGGACCAAATAGATCCATATGTAGCGGTGCAATATTCTTGTTGAAGATGGACATGTCTTTTCTTTGAATGATGATTTGATCTTTTTCCCATCCGGCATGCATCACATACATTTTCCTTCTTGTATCTTGAGTCCGGAAGTCCTTTCACTAGATTGCTCCTTGCAAGCTTGTTAATTGTTTTGAAGTTCAGGTGACTCGACTTCGTGCCATAGCCAACTTGATTTAGTTTGTTTTCTTTGCTAGCAGACAAGTGCTTGGTGTTGCGGATTGACCAATCTACCACATACATGTTCTTTTGTCGCATCCTTGCAACACTACTTCATTAGATTCGGTGTTCTTGATTTGGCATACTCCCATATTGAATCCAACATTATAGCCCTTGTCATAAAGTTGACTTATGCTTAGTAAGTTGAAATTGAGGCCTTCAACATATGTAACATCTGTAATTTCTAATCCATTTTTCTTGATGGATCCAATGCCTCTTATTTCTCCTGGAGCTTCATTCCCTCCAAATATGTCTTTTGCACCTCTAACTTCCTTAAATTTTGACAGATTTTTCTTGTTTCCTGTCATGTGTCTAGAACAGCCACTATCCATGTACCAGGTTCCTTGGCACTCAGCTGCTCCTTGAACCTGCAATCAAGGAAATTAGGTTTTAGGTACCCATATTTGTCTAGGTCCTGAGGGGTTAGTATTTTAAGATGATCCAACCAAACTATAGCTAAATGATTTGACTCTAAGAGGTTGCCATCTATCAGTGCCATAATCATAATTAACTTTGGCAAATTGCTTGGGGGTTCTAGGTTCATACAGCTGTCTTTTTTGTCTGTATGCCTGTGCATGTGTTTTAGCAATTACCTTCCTTGGGTAGTTGTGATATCTCTGAGTATAGTGCCTAGGTGCATATGTGTGTTGATGATAGCTCTTATGCCTTTGGAATGGCCTTTGCTGAGTTCTAGGCCTTTGCCATTTAGGCTTATATTCCATAGGTCTTTGCTGATAATTCACATTATTTCAATCAGCTTGGCTTGGGTACTTTATACCATTCCCATCATATGTGTTTCTTTTATAGAACTTCTGGGGCTTTTGGTAGCTCCGTTTCTTCTTTACAGAGTATTTCCTGTTGGGAGTTTGCTTTGAGGAACTCGGGCCGGATTTCTTCTCGCTTGTCCTTTCAAAGATACTCACCGGTACATTTTTCTTTTCCTTTATAACCAAGGCCAGTTTGCTTGTGGTTGTGCTTTGGAATGAATGTGTGTGCATCATTTGGAGTTTTGGATTTTTGAGATGCTTCATTACTTGAAGATCCTTTTTCCAAAATCACTTTGGGAGCTTGACTTAGCATAGAGGAATTAAATCTTAAGCTTGTCTTATCTCCACATTCTCTTTGGCTCATAATAAGATCATCCAAAGATTTAGATGCCTTAGTGAATGAGGCAATCACATTTTTGAGGTCATTTTCCTCTTTTCTATAGCGCTATCTCTGCTATCAACTTAGTATTTTCAGCCTTTAGTTCTTTATTCTCATCGCCTATGTGACTCGAGTACTCGGCTCTTTAGTCACCGTGAGTTTTGCTTTTTGAAAGCGGTTTTTTTCCTCATTTAGCGAAGTGTGTGTGAGGATTTAATGTGCTCAATGTCTTTCATCATTTTGCCTAATGAATCATAAAGATTAGTGGGTGATGAAGTGTGTGTGTCACAATCACTATCACTAGAATCTGAGTGTGATGAGTTGGAGTGTACCTCATCTTCTTGGTCGGGTTGGTCTTGTTCTTTGGCCATTAAACGGATCGGGGCTTCTTCTTCGAGTCACTTGAGTAGTCGGCTTCACTACTCTCCGAGTCTCTTGTGTGTCTTTTGACTTGACTTGTCTCGGAGTCTCTACAGCTAACATTGCCTTTTTCTTCTCTTGTCTTCTTTCTCTCAAGAAGACTTTTCTTTCCTCTTCATTCCTGTATTTGTTGACTACGAGGATATGGGCAATCAATAGCATAGTGACCAGGTTGCCCTGCAATTCCAAAGATAAATTTTCAACCTTTTGATCGATTCTTTCCATCCTTGGATTGTCGGCTCTTTGATACTCTACCTTTTGATGCTCTGTTCTTTTGGGTGGCCTATCTTCCTTTGACTTGGAGGAGCTGTGTCTTATGGAGGATTCACCTTTGCCTCTTTTGTAATTCTTATTGAAGAATTTGTTAAACCTTTTAACCATCGGGGCAATCTCCTCTTGGTCAATGACTTCCTTGACCTCGGCTCTTTACCGTCCCCAACAATTAGAGCATTTGTTTTGGGCACAACCTGTCTCTCTTGGTCTTTTCTTCTCGGCTCAAATTCGTAGGCTTTGAGATCCGAGAATAGCTCATGGTTGGATGTCTTAGATAGGTCCATGGAATGTCTCGAGCCATGACCTTCATTTCCCACTCACCGAGACTTCTTAGAATTTTCATACACATTTCTTCTGTGTATATTCTTTTCCAAGTGCATATAGCTCATTGGTAATTTTACGTGAACCGAGCATCCAGTTGATCCAAGGTTTCTCCTGCAAGCATCTTAAAGTTTTCAAATTTTTGTACAAAGAACAGATAGTTTATTTTCCTTGATTTGCTCGGAGCCTTCACAAATCGGGGTTAGCTTATCCTGTTTCTTTTGCGATCTTGCGATTTGACTTTATTGAACATAGCTTTGTCCGAGTTTTGTAAAGAATGTCCTTGGCCACGTTGTCCAAGTTGTATCTTTTTCTGTCATCATTTGTCCATGCGGCTCTTGGTTTTTCAACCATAGTCGTGCAGGAGCAACATACTCTTCTCCTTCACCGCAGCAGCAGCCTCCTTGCAAACTGTGTTCACTTTAAGATTTGCGGTGGCCCATCTTCTATTACTATCCACATTTCATCGTGTAATCTTTGATAGATGAGCACGCATACGAATTTTCCAATCATCAAATTCTTCAATTGTGAACATAGGGATGCGTGTCAAATTTGCTTCCATGATAATAACTTTCTTGAATAAAAGAGTTTTGAAAGATCAAGTGCTAAAGCAAGCTTTGAAAGATTGGAGATCTAGTTCGAAACCGGTGCGGAAGGCTCAATGAACCAACCGCTCCGGTACCACTTGTAGGTCCCAAGGGGTGTGAGTGTAAGGTTTAGAAGGGGTTGAATAAACCTTACCAACTTTTCGATTTAGTCCTTTTAAAACGTTCGAGTTAATACTTCACAAATGAGTCCTTGATGGACATCTAAGTTAGTTAATCAAAGAGTTAGTCACTCAACAGACTTCGACTAAGCTGGTTGATAGAATAACTCGGTTGTTCACTAAAGACTTAACTTCGACTATGATATATTTTCAGCGGAAGACTTAACACCCTTGAATTTGGTTTAAGTTTGTTTTAATACTTGGTTTTAGCACTTTGTTGATTATCAATTGGATAGAAAATTTATCAAAGAAATATCAAAATAATATGCAGTAATTAAAGTCTTTGAAATGTAAGTGACACAATAAATTTTATAGGGTTCGAAGATGGGGTAATTCTTCTACTCCTCTCTTCTCCAACTCCTG
>JABTTQ020000436.1:20000-148984 GCA_016081115.2 Rehmannia glutinosa | reverse complement strand
GAGAGATGAGAGAAAACAGAAGACAAGATAATGAATTAGGGTTTTGAAAGATAGTACCCTTAAATAGACAAGGAGTCAACGGCTCGAGATCCAATCGAGATCAACGGTCGGATCAAGCCGGGAAGGATCCGCGGATGATAACTCGATCCGCGGTCCGACTCCGGTATCCGAGTCGACAAATGGGTTAATGGGTTTGGGCGGTGGCTTTAGTCTTGGGCTTTGCAATTTCTTGGGCCATCAATCATTGGAATTGGGCCACACACAAATGGGCCATTAATATCCAACATTTTATTATCCATATTTATTTACTAATTTATTCTCTCAAACTAAATTCAAACATACATCACATTTTTCAAATACATTTTTTCTCTCTCTAATACATTCTTGAGTGTATGATCGCAAAACACTTTTTCTTGAAATATACTTGTTGGGTCAAAATATAGCAAAATATAGGACCAAGCCGAGCCCATGTATAGCAAAAACTCGGACTAAGCCCGACTTGTCAGAATCAATCGGCCGTAATTATCGAGCCCGCAAAATAAGTGTTCAACCCTACTTGATCCTCGAGCGATCAGTGGTGGTGATAGCGCTAACACAAAATAAAACTACACACACCCTAATAAAAGTAGATTAATATAATGACAAGACTCAAAAGAAAGACATCCTACTTAAATAAATGAATTAATTATTTTTAGCCACCCCAACTTTATCCCTTTTTACACTTCACAACCTAGACTTTGATTCGTAACACTTTGCACCCTGAACTATAAAAATAATTACACTTTGCACCCTATGGACGATTTTACCCCTAGGATTGTATTCTTTAATAACAATGGTTCTAGTTATCCTTCGAACTCTAATTTGTGGCAAATTACTACATAATAATAATTTTATTGCATTAGTCAATAAACATGCAATTTTTACTCCATAATCAATTTATTTTTTGGATTTTTCGAGAAATAAGAACCCTTATTTTCTGTAACTTGTTTTGTTCGTGGCATTGTTACACCTACTTAGATCCAGTCTCTATTCACAGGTTTTAAATGGATCATGTCAGGTTTCCAGCCTATAAAGTCAACAAGACATACTCTTATCAAGATCTTATTTCAAGTATTCATCCGTATGCAAATTGGGTTTTTAGATGAAAATGAAAATAGTCCATTCACGACCATATCGAGGCCCACATGCTTAGTAAAATTAATAAATCCCTTAAAATTCATACCTTCTTTGACCAAAAAAGCACCGAGTGAAATGATTCGCAACACCACCATTAGGAAAATTATTGCCCCGGATCGTTTGACAAATAGCTCCTCACTTTTTCAACCTCACCTCGGGGAAGATAATCGCAAGTTATCCGACTCCTTGAAAGAATCGTTCGAAGACATCCTTGGTTCGTTTCCTACTCCGGGGCGTATAAGTAATTCTTAAACGGGATGAATTAATAGTACATTATGAACACTGTTGAAGCGAAAAGCCTCTTTTTATTAAGAACTTATCGAAATATTTATTATATTAGTAATCTCCTTTTGGGAGGAGAATCTTTGTTTTAGCCTCTCATAGATGAGGCTTGCACTCGTAAATACATAAAATTTAAAACTAAAACACTCAAAATATTATAAATTTTCTCTCGAATTTATTATAAAAAACTAAGGAAATGTTCGATGTCCTTATTTTCCTTCAACTCTCGGCTTTTATAGACTTGAATCCGGCTTGAAAGGCGGACTCCAAATCTTGTTGATATTTATGACATCACAACATCATATCCTGCATTATTGCCTCGCCAACTGTTTTTCTTTTCTTTCCGCGTGACTCAGCCCATGTGATATTTGTCGGGGAATCTTTTAAAAATTTAGTTTGCGTGGTCCCCGAGGATAACGCGTCTTGTGAGTGGGCCCTTGTCTTTTCAGTGCATGGTCTGTCGGTCGGGTTTGGGTCGAAATCCTTTCCCAAACTCGGGTTCTTTCGTTCGGGACATGCTTGACAATCCGATCGATCCAACGGCCAACATGCGCCATGTTACAGAATTTCCGGTAGGTTTCTTTGCTAGCCGGAATCTTGTTCTCCCAGAGAATTCTCCTCTTTGTCTCGAAAAGTTCCTCTGCGAATCCTGTTGTTGATCCAATCATCGAATTCAAAAGGAAAAATCCATTTGCTTGAACTCTAGAAAAACTTGAATGGATATTTGACTTTGTCCATTTCGGTTAGACAAACCCAAAGTCCCCATGCTCGCCTTGTAGAAGCTTTGTCTTCAGAAATTGCTCCTACTAACACTGGTACTTCTTCCGGTGAAGCTTCCTTGATGTATTTTGAAGCATTTCCATCCGGCCTTCTTAGCTTGATGAAATGAAAAGCTTCATTAAAGCCTTTCTTCGTTGGTTTGGGAGTCGCACTGATAAAATACGGTTCAAAATATCTCCTGCGGCCAAAGGTGGATTGTTGGCCCAAGTCTCATAAACTGCTTCCTCAATCCATTTTGGTAATTTTGAAATTTAAGAATCCGGGTGATACAAAGATAAATTGAAGCTAAACCTCCAAAAGTATACCATTTTTGTACTTCATTTGGATGACTTCCTGGTTTCATCCAAATTAAACTTGCCGAGATATCAACCATTGATTTTTACGGTTAATACCTCTTCTAGTAACTAATTTCTCCCATTGTTGTTGATAAACCAAAGATTGGAGAAATCTTAATCTTGTCGTTTGAACCTTAGATTTGCACATGCGGCCTAAGATTCAACTCTCCCTCTTTTAACCCGGAGGTCTTTGGGTTGACTTAAAGACTCGGGTTGTGACACCGGAGCTTCAACATTCATTACGGTTTGTACACCTCGGGGATGCATCACCGCAACACTTGTGATTATGGTGCTTGAATCCATAACCTCCGGTTAGATCCCGTTCTCTATTCCCCTCTTTTTGCATCGTGGGAGATCTTTGCTGGAGAGAGGCCTTGCAGCGCTAAGAACAATTGTCCTTGAGCAACCGGCATGCTCATATTTGACTAGAAACGTTTACTCGTCGGTCTGTTGAAATCGTCCAAAACTTCATTGAGACATAACGTCCCAAAATCTCGTTCTAGACTCTCCAGGTTTTCCCTGAGATGTCTTACTCATTTAAGGACCTCGTCAGCAACGCGTCCTTCCATCTCGTGTCAAAAAATCTGCAAGAACATTTTCATGAGATTTTATAATGACAATATCATAATCATAATATTGACATTCAGCTTGCCATCTAAGTAATCTAGCCTTTTCTGGTTTTGATTCAATTTTGTTTTTCAGAAAAGCTTTGACACTTGAATTATCAATTTTTAAAGTAAACTTTTTAGCCAGTAAAAATAGAGGCCATTTTTTGAAAGCCTTTCTGACTGCAAAGAATTCTTTCTCGTTGATATGCCATCGATTCGCTTCACTGTATGTAAAAAGACCGCTGCAATATCTGCATGGCACTTCGCCGTTTGGTGTAGCTTTTGTAAGAACAACTGCCCACCAATAGTCTCTGGCATCTATGTATAGAACCAGTTCATCTTCATCTTGTGGAAGTGCAAGTTTTGGAAGCTTTTTACAAACTTCTTTAAGCTGCTTTATTCCTTCTTGATGTTCATTTTCTCATTTGAATGTAGCATCTTTTTTGAGCAATGGGCTAAACACCTTCTTATAATGTGCTAGATTGTTTATGAACATTCCAAGAAAATTAAGAACTCAAAGGAAACTCAAGCTAATCCTTTTAGTATCTTTTCTACAATATGACTTTGTAGGATGATTCCATATTCATCGATTTCAATTAAGGAATTCAATATGTCTTGTAGCAATCACCGCATTCTTCTCTCAAAGCACTAATCCTTCCTTGTGACAAACATCTCAAAATATTTCCAAATGTTTGAGATGCTCCTTCATGTTCTTTATTGCGATCATAATGTCATCGATATACACGAACATGAAATCAAATAATCTTTGAAAAAATTATCCATCTTCCTTTGATATATCTCGGGTGCATTAGCCAATCACATCGGCATCACGTTTCAAATATAATGTCCTTGTGGTGTAGAGAAAGTCATGAACTTCTTACTCTCTTCTTCCATCTTAACTGGTAAAAACCGGACTCAATCCAACTTTGAGAATATCTTGGCACATCTAATACAATTAACCAAATGTTCTCTGCTTGGGATATAGTATCCGTCGAACTCCAAAATGTTATTAATCCTTTTGTAATTAATAACAAGTCTTGGCTTTCCTCTTTTAATTTCTCCATGGTTTTTCGACTAAGAATCCTGGACTGCTATATGGAGAAACTCCTGGTGAAATCAACTTAAGGTCAAGATGTTCCTTAAGTATCTTATGCATATCCTCACGATCCTCCTGATTCATAAGGATTGGTTTGTATCTCACGAACTCGTACTCCTTTCCTGGTTTAACCTTAAAGGATGCTTTGAGCTCGTTCTTATCTCACCATGCCAAAGGATTTTCATTATAATTCCTCGAGTGATATTTGTTCTTCTATTGTAACATCACTCTGTGGATTCTCCATTAGGCTCATCATCAATTCTGCAACAGCCTCTGGAGGTACTCTTTCTTCTCCTTATATTCTGAATGAATACAAATCATTATCCCATCGTTTTATATCTTTTTGCTTCGAACCATATTGTTGAAAGGATAATAATGCATCACCAAATCTTCTCTTATCCGCCATTTTTGGATTTTGAAGTTTGGCTTCATCACCACGCTTGCTGCGAAAATTAATAGGCATTTTTCTGTAAAATGCTTCCCGCAGTCTATGGACAATGATCTTATAATCACATAATGTTGTGAAAATAAGTCTTCTTGTCTCATTTTCTTGTGTATCATGGAAATAGATTAGTGGCGTCTTCACTTTGTACCATGGGTACCGCCCGCGCTCCGATCATAATTTACGCTTGTTTAATTCCTCTGTTAAGAATAAGAATTCTTTTAGATAAATCTCTTCCTGCAATAGCTAGTAAATCTTCTCCAATTTCTTTAGGAAAAACATCACTTTGTAGTACATATTCCTACAGCACTGAATCAATATAGGCGTTGAAATACCCAGCCTTGTTTTCAAGGTTTATCGATTCTCAGTATCATTTATCGCCCACTGTGAACTCCATTCCGTCTTATAATTTTTCCCAAGGTTTATGATCCTCGAGAAATTCAATTCCCAGTATTAATTGCTCTAAGATTTTTCTTGCAACTCCTGTGATAGTAAGCTCAATTTCACCTATCTTCAGGCTTCCTTGATACCTTCCAACTATTGGTTGTTGGAGATAATATAGAACATCACAAGGAAAAATATTATCCTTTTGAGTGATGTCGAATATTACTTCAACCTCTCGCCACCCTTCTGGAGATTTCAGCTCACCTGCTGTTTTGAAAACATCTGGGATGCGTTGAACTGTACTTGGTCTCTTTTCTTCCCAACGGCTACTGCTCACCATTCTGTCCTATTGGAAAGACATCCTTCTGGGCTCAACTCTGAGACTTCGGCTTTTGTTGAAGACTGGTTGATCTTGTATTTTCATATCTATCTCCTTGATAGTTGGAGACTCCATGATTTCTGGTAGAACCACCCTGGCAAAGTCCTCAAAGATTCTTGGGACTTCAATAAATTCATTTCTCAAGAATACTTCTGAATGATGTGTATTCGAGAGAGCATAGGGTATCTTGTATGTGATCGAGTAGGGTCTGTTCCCTTCTTTCATCAATCGTCTCTTTTGAAATCTTGATGAAGGGTTAGGACTCTGTTGAAATCTCGATCTCCCAAATTGTATGCAATTCTATGATAGACATTAAATGCCAATTTCCCAGCATACAAATTTCCTGTAACCGCTCCAAGGCATGAATCCTTGAGGTTTGAGATTCGCTTATCAAAGATATCCAGATTGGGTAGCGAATCTATTCCCTCTTTGAATGTTGCCTTAATAATGACTCTTATGGCTCCGATATGAATCCATGACAGTGTATTTGCAACTTCTCTTTTAACTCTGCTTTTGATCTCTTGGATTTCTCTAATAGGTACCAACCGCATCTCGATCGGGTTCATTAAACTCCATCGAATGGCAAATTCTCCGGTTGTTACCGTGTGGATAATTTGGTGTTTTCCATTACGAAACCAATATTATCCAAAGCCTTTTCCATAGCTCCGATTGTAAATCCATCATATATCTGAAGCTTTGGATCTTCCTTTCATAATTCTCATAAGA
The DNA here is from genome assembly GCA_016081115.2 of Rehmannia glutinosa. Lineage (NCBI taxonomy): Eukaryota > Viridiplantae > Streptophyta > Magnoliopsida > Lamiales > Orobanchaceae > Rehmannia > Rehmannia glutinosa. The sequence continues at coordinate 142,776 of JABTTQ020000436.1, read as the reverse complement.
GCCTTATGAGAAACCGTAGTAGTGAGAGAGGAATCCCGACATATCCTCCCCTGACCGTCTGTTTGAAGAATTTTTTTCTTCACTATGATTCTCGAGTGAGTCACTTCCATCGTCGAAATAGATTTCTTCTTCATAGATGCTTTCATCCGAGGATATCCTCAAATTGATACACTGTATTAGTCTTGATAGTAGACGACTTCCTCAATTTCGGTGTCGCTAACTGCCGACTCCTCGTTTTTGGTTGTGTGGACAATCGGTTGAGATATGTCCTCTTGCTCCGCATGTCTACCAATTACAATCTTTGAAACTTTCATTAGCTCAGTATGAGCTCGCCTCAAAGTTCTTCTCCTGGAGTTAAATTGGTACTTGCTTGATTAGAACCCGATGATGAGGCTCTACTTACGGTTGGTCTTTGGTCTTTGCCCCGATTTGTAACCGGGCTTTTGTTTTGACCCGAACCTTCTAGGTCTCCATGAAGACCTACTTCTTTTTTTCTTTCTTTGCTTCCCGCGTATGGATGGCTTCTCTACTTCTTCTTCTTATGCTGCCTGTGTTGACCTCAGGGAGTAAATGTAGAAAATACAATAAAATTTATCATCAAGGTTGCAAAGTGCAACAACTTTAAAGTTCAGAGGGTAAACTGCAAACCAACTTTCATAAAACCAGGAGTAAATCTGGAAATTTAACCAAAGTGCAAAATTTTGTAAAGTTGAGGTTGCAAACTACAACGTTTCAAAGTTCAGTTGCAAAAGTGTAAAACCTGAATAGTTTGGGGTGTTAACAATCTTGATCCCTAGTTAGTCTTACCATTTTTGAATATATCTCCTGGAAGGGATTGATGAGAATTGGATCTCAGACAGCTGGTCTGTGCTTCAAATTTCAACAGCTGATCATTATATGATTCCCTAGTATCACCAATTTGAGTTAAATTTCATGGGCATCCATTACTCCCTTTTGTCCTATCTCGATGAGATTTTGGTCATTTGATCAGCATGAAGGAATATTAAATATTTTTATGATATTCTATAATAGTAAACTGTCAATAACCAACTTATCTTCTATAAATGGTCCAAAAATAAAAGATTTCCTTTTTGTAAACAGATTTTTCTTGTCTCCACTCAAATCTCTCCTTTTACCAGCAATTCTCGCTGACTGAAAATTCCTGATAAATGACCAAGAGAATGATGAATGTATTTAGCAATATTCACGTACTAGAATGACAGCTTTTTATAAGAAGAATCACAAAGTAGATTTGGTAGATCAACAATCTATGTTGACTAAATGGGCTCCATGAATCCAGCTTTGCCTCAAATTCAAGCATTGACATAGTATAGGCAAAATTGCTTTTTTTGTCCGTTAAGTTGGCTCGATTTCGCTTATAGTCCTTTAATTTTTATGGGTTGCATTTGGCAAACACTAACTTTTCTAAACCTGCACATTTAGTCCGATTTCGAAATTTCGGGGATATCTTATTTCTAAAATGCTGAGTAGGACCATTTTTTCACGAAATGACTATTTTGCCCACGAAATATATGTTTGACAATTTTTATTAATTTAATTTAAATAAAATAAATTTTAAAAAAATAAAACTAAAAAAACGACAACATAGTTATATATTTTTTTTGGTTTCTATTTTTTTAATTTAATTTTTGGTTTTTCTATTTTTTTTAATTTTAATTTACAGTTGAAAATTATAGATATATATATATATTTGTTTTCTATTTTATAATTTTTATATATAGTTGAAAATTATAAATACATGGTTTTTCTATTCTTTTCTTTTTCGTTTTTTTAAAATTTATTTACTGTTGAAAATTATGAATATATGTTCAAATTATTATTTAAATTAAATTAAAAAAAAGTCGAACATATATTTTATATTTGTCAACTTTATATAAAATTATATATATGTTCAGATTTTTTCTTTACTTCAATTTAGTGTTATATTTATTTTCGTTATTTTAATTTATTAAGCTATTAAACAAGTCATGTGATATGCACATGACCAATGTTTCCCTCCAAAAAAAGGGGTAAAATAATCATTTTGTGGAAAAGTGGCCCAACTCAGCATATTAGGAATAAGATATCTCTGAAATTTTGAAATTGGACTAAATGTGCAGGTTTAAAAAAGTTAGTATTTGCCAAATGCAACCCATAAAAATTAAAGGACTAAAAGCGAAATCGAGCCAACTTAACGGACCAAAAAAACAATTTTGCCACATAGTATATTATAAATCAAGATTTTCCATAGTGTATTTGAAGGCTAAACTTTTGTCACTCTTAACAAAGAATTTGATATATTATAGGCACAAATTTGACATGTTTCATCATGGGAGTGTTTAACCTCGGGGTTGGCCCAGCTGTCTGGGGTTGCATTTGCAACCTTCAGTTTTGGATTCAAATCCTGATTATCGCGAAGTATGGGGTTGGGGTTGTCCCTCCTCCCCAGATATTATGACCATTTCTGGGAAGAACAATTGTTCCATAGTGTTGGAAATTACTCGGGTCCCGGATCTAATCCGGGTCCAATAAGATCCGGCTTTTTAATCAAATTGACCGGAAGCAGAAGCGATTTCAAAATTCGAGTTTTAGATATAAGAACACAAAATCATGCTTATTAAATTTATTCAAACTAAAGGAAGAAAAGAAAATTTACCACTTTCGACGATTTTCTTGTTTTTCGCCTTTTATCCATCAATCCTTCAATCCCCGAAGCTCGTAGACACCACGATCTTTCAATTCGATTCTCCCTATCAACGGCAATATGTGGGCACCCAAATAATAATGCTAAGTTCCTAATTTTTATTTTTCTATGATGTACTCAACTTATGAGATCGTACGATTAGCTTAACTGAATAGGAGGATTTGAACTACGAATAAAATTAGACCACAAAATACTTTGAAAAACTAAAACTAATTTCTTTGCCCAGGACGCGTGCCGGAGATACCCAATTAGTTTGACCAAACCTTTTAAAAGTAACAAATCAAAGTATTGATGTTTGTAACAAAAAAAGGTAAACATCAATTTGCACACAAATCAATTCTATCAATTGTAAGCGGCTACAACTCTATTACAGTTAGGGATGATAATGGATAGGGTACCGACCATTTTAAGGCTATCCATACTATAGGTCCCAAGGGGTGTAAGATTTAGAAGGGGGGTGAATAAACATTACCAATTTTTTTTTTTTGCAAAAACCTTTTAAAAAGTTGCAACAGAGTTGACTCAAATCAGCTTTGTCCAAAGGACAGCTAGGTTGATTATTCAGCTGAGTTTCCTACTTAACAGACTCAAGAGAGTTGTTGTTAGTGTAACTCGGCTGTATAATCCAAATGTTTAACTTAGCTGATTTAGTTTTAGAAGCGGAAGACTTAACACCTGTGATTTATTTAAAGATAGTTTTAACACTTGTTTTAGCACTTAGCTTATTATCAGTTGGAATAGCAAATGTAAGCTTATCAGCACTGATGAAATAAATATGCAGAAAAGTAATGCTGAAAGTAAATAGACACGAATATTTTTATAGAGGTTCGAAGATGGGGTAATTTTCTAATCCTCTCTTCTCCAACTCCTGGATGAATCCACTAAATAATGATCAATTTACAAAGTGGTGAACAGTCTGGAGATAGTCTTGATCACACAGCTGACTTCTTCTGCGATTCAGTCTTGAGATGCCTTGATCACACAAACCTTCTCTTTTTGACTCAGCTTCTTCACGAGGCGGTTGTCTTGCTACTACAGCTCACTTCTTCAAGTTCTTGGATTTGATCACAAAGCCCTCCAACAAACTTGATTCTTGGTTCAACCTTGAATCTTTCTACAATCCTTCACTTGGAAAGTAGACCCCTGGTTTTTTTCAAAAGTTCATCTTCAAGTTGGTGATTTCTTCTGTTCTTCACAATGAGTGTTGGATTTGAAAATCTTGTAACTTGCTGGCTTGAGGATTAATGAATAATTTTCTTTTCAACTTGAATGTGTATGCTTAGCAATTGTCCTTATATTTTTGTTGTATATATTTTTCTGTGTATGTTGCATACTTAATTTCTTTTGAATCCTCATCCTTTTATACTTTCATTTGAAAAATTGTCCGTTAAAGAGAAAAACAATTTCTCAAATAATATTTCAATGGACGTTGGCATGTCCAGACATGCTTTATTAGCGTGTGATGGTGCCACTTCCTCGTATCCTTGAATGTTCCAGCTTTTCAGGGTCTGACACCCACTTGAAATTCCCATTTGCTTATTTAATTCACACGCCTTAGCCTTGATCACTTTTAGGACCTGGCAGTATGGAGACATTTCTAAAATAATTAATCTCCTTGATTTATGTGCAACGGTTTGCTATCAGTTGCCTTTACTTGATCGCTCTTGTAACCTCGGTTGACTTGAGTCTTCTTCAATTATAGGCTTGACTTAATCTGTCATTTTAATCGATGGACTTGGTGACGCTTCTCACAAATTGTTCCTCAACCGATTCTTCTTGATCGAGTTCTGTCATCCTCTATGATGTACCCAAATGACTCACAACATAGTCCTTAATCCAATCCGCAGTTGACTTCCTATAATTATGACTTGGGCGACTTGAGTCACTCTTTTTATTTCTTATCCATTACATTTAATGATTACAAGAAAAATAGGAGTGCCAACTTTCTAGTTTAAGTTTTATATGGTATCATCAAAATCTAACAATTAAATTTCCTAATAATTTCCCCCTTTTTGATGATGCCAAAACTTAAAATTAGGTATCAGAGCTATGTAATTATCAGAGCTATATTAAAGATGTATACATTACATATACAAAATTAACGTATACACAGCTGTTACAGAAGATTTACATGAAAATGTATTTACATTAAAATACACGAAGGGGTTCGCAACACACTTCACCGCCTTTGCTGCTTCATTCTTCTCTCTTCTTTAGCTCTTCTGCGATCTTCATCATCAGCTCTTTTTCTTTTCTTCTCTTATTCTTCTTTTTTCTTTTTTCTCATATGCTCTCTTTGCAGCAGGGTAATCCCTTCTCTGCCTTTCTTCCAATTCGCGATTTGCTCTGGCGCTTTCTTCTGCCATTCTTTTAGCTTCTTCAATTTTGCGTTGATCTTCTAGTTTGTCTAGATGGTCACGCCCAGCCCAGTACATGATTTCCCACCTTTTAGGATTCACAAAAGTTACATCTTTTGGCCTTGGTTGTGGTTGAGAGCTTCTTCCAGTGCCACTTTGCTTTCCCTTTCTCGACTTTGCTCCTCTTCCTCTGAGAGAATACTGCACAAGAGCCTTAGATTTTCCAGCTGAGTGACTGCTATGACTCTGCTTCTTCTCAGCTGTGTTACATACCTCCAAGCCTTTTTCCCAGTACAACTCCCAGGCTTGAGTCAAGGTCATTCCTCTGAAATAGCCTTCAACTTCCAGAGTTTGAAATTCTTCCATAGATCTGGGCTCAGATCCAGCATCCGACATTATTTCTCTAGGGGGATCTATCATGGCATTGTCTAATCCAGCTGGGAGACCACCATGCTGTTTTAGAAGTTCTTCCACTTGTGCTGACGTATCCTCAACTATCTTCTCAAATGCAGCTTCGATGACCTTTCTTTTATCTTTCATGGCCACTGCAGCTTTTTCGATTGGTAATTTCACGTGTAGCTTGCTGAGAATATCAGCTGTGACTTGACCTAGTTGAGGGGTTTCACCAAACATTAACTTCAAATCCTTTGAACTTCCTTCCCCCTCAGTTGTGTCACCTCCTTTCATCTTCAGTCCCTTAGAGGTATCCTCTTCCCCATTTTTGGCATCATCATTACCAAAAGAGAGAGGTATCCCAGGGAACAATCCACTGAGGATAAAGTCCAGTCGGATGATTGTTGAGTTATTCTTGGAGTCTATTGCATCATATACTGTTCGAAATTCTGAGTGTGTGGCCTTAGACTCGGCTGTGACTATCTTCATTTCAACCATGAGAAGACTAAATTTCTCATTCATGTTGTTCTCGAGTCTGGCAATCTCATTTTTGTGAAAATGTTGTAGCAGCTCCATATCTGACTTATGGGACTGTTTAATCCTCTCAATATACTCCTTCATTCTCTGCCGGTACATGGAATTATCTGCACTCCATACGAGCATCTTTGCAAAGAGAGATTTGAAATATCGGACCTACTCTGCTCGCATGGCAGTCTGCTATTGAGCCCATTCCCTTATTCTCACTAATATGCCTCTCAAATCGACTGTGAGAGTGGCATCTTGATTGTCCAGACGTAAGTCCGAGAGTCCCGATGACGTTCCATTTTCTCAATCTCTTCGCAAATTTTCTTGAAGACTTCGCGAACTCACCGTTATGTTTGATGCATTTCTTTGGCCGCTCTCTTCGTCAAAGTTGAAGTCTATTGGAACAATTGTATCTGTAGGAATGACTGGCTCTTCCCTTACTTTATATCTCATTTCTTCAGCAGCTGATTCTTTCTCTAACTCAGGCAGGTTCTTAGAGAATGGAAAGAGATCTGTAAACACATCATCGCGCATAAGATGGATCTCTTGAGTCTTTGGTGCTGCGATGATTGACTCTTTGTTCTCACCGTGGCGACTTCATTGGAAGATATCACACTGTGGGAGCTCGTGGCGAGTTGTAGGTGTCGTTCTCTTTGCGATTGTGGAGCTCGTGACTCGATTGCACTTGCAAGTGAGATGGTTTGCCCGATTGATCGAGCCTGCAAGTGAATAGCTTTTTCCCGGTGTTTTTACGCTAAATGAATAACCGGTTCCTCACTATATCATCAAGATCGGAAGATGATGGAGCACTTAGGAGATGGCTCATCATCGAATGAAATCTCATAGGAGCCGTCTTCTCACTAACTTGGCTCGAGAGTTGAGAACATCCTCACCGTGTGTCCGTTGTAGGTTTTGCATGTGGAGTGGACTCGGCTTCATCTTCAATCCTAGAAATGATGTATCTATATTCTCTTGGGAGTCGTGAAGCTCGCTTATCTCATTTTCTCGCATCGGCGCCTTCAACTGAGAAATGTTCGATCATCGTTACCCTTTACCTAGGAAGTCTCAACCTCCTTGGGCCTTCTATACCCCCAGCTCTCCACTTTGTTTTAGGGCCTTTTGACATTCCCTTCGACGCCTCAACTGTCTTAGGGTCTTAAATTATCCCTTCGACACTCAATGTCTTAGGGCCTTGGATATTGGCATCCAGAGGAGTCTCAACCCATTGGATTGCACTTTCGAGTCCGCAGTGTTAACTCCTGGGCTTCACCATCCTTTGCCTCGGCCTACGGCGATAGCGTGCCGACTTTAAATACAATGACATCTTAGCCGAAATAGACTTAACTGTTTTGAGCGTTGTTAATATCACTCTGCTCTTTTTGTTGGTTCTTTCTCAACTTCGCCTCCTAACTCCATTGATTTGTCTCCCATAGGAACCTCCAACCCTGTTGTGGTGGAGAGAGTTCCCCCCTTAGCTGGCGTACCAGCTGGGTGAGTGAGAGTGGGGACACTCTGCTCCTGAGACGCGGCTTGTCTCTCTGAGTGTACAGCTGCAGGGGCAGGTGTGTTAAAACCTTCTTTAAGGGTTGGCTTGGCTTGGGTGCCCAAAGTCCCAGCTTCATCGCCAATTCCCTGTGAGCCATTTGGTGAGTGCACGGGGGACGTGGTGGCAGCTATGGTCATAGCAATTTGTTGCGCCACTCCCAAAGGATCAGTCTGAAGGAGTTTGGGAGGACTCTCCTGTACCTTCAAGTAAACTCAGCTCGTGCATGGCTCTAGATTCCACCAAAGCCTGTTTCATTTCTGACTTCTCTGCTGCAACAGCTGGATCCATATCTTCATCACTGTCAATAGACTCATGTATATGCTCATAAGTCCCAGTCTGGTGACATATTTTGGATTTCTCCAGGTCTCTTGAGCTCTCTTGTTTTCTTCCTCCTTAAGTATGCGTAAGATGTCCAAGCAATTTTCTTCATCTAGAGCAGATGGGACATCTGTAACACCAAGGAATCGGAGAAGCTCTTCTTCCTCCTCGATGAACTCAGGATGAGTGAACTGCAGTTTTGAGTGATCCAACTTACACGCCCTCCATTCTCTTAATCTTCTCTGAATGTCAGGGTAAACCGGAGAGTACATGATCAAATCATCATCATCATCATCATCGCCTTCATCTCCAGTCTCTTGAATGGGGGCTAAGGGACCTTGCTCCTCCTCAGACTCAGCTACGTCCATCCAAGGAGGTGAGACAACCTTTTCTGGCATAGGTTCCATTGTCTCAGCTGCTTCTATTTCCTCAGTTTTTTGCCACACACGGTGATTCTTCTTGATCCTCTGGCTCATCATCATCAACGACGCTTTGCAGTTCATCAACAACTCAGAGATCGCTCCGCTTTGAGCATCGAGTCTCGGTTTATTTCTCCGGCGAGTGCCAAATTCAAATTGTTTTTTTCAAGCTCGAGTGCACGAACAACCGTCTTCTTTTGGATGGGATAAGGGGAACCTCTAGTTCAACATTCTCGGGTTCCTCAAAAGTGGAACCCATTGAATTTTCTTAGAGAGGCACGCTTATTGACTTGGAAGTCCTCTTCTTCTTTACAGGAGGGGAATTTGGGGTTCCTCCGCTATCTTGATTTCTTGGGCGGGAGTCGCGGCCGCACGGGTAAGTGACTTCACCGCATAGGCGACACTTTGGACTTTGTTGCGGGAGCAAGTGCTTCTTTGTCTCGGTTGCGGGCGGGGCCATGCTTGGATACCGCAACTTTTTTTCTTCGGGGAGGGTCTCAATCTGTGTCTTGGGGATCACCGATTCCCTCTCACTGTATCGACATTTCTAGCATGAGCCTTCTTTTGAGCTTGAAAGATTTGCCCTGAACATTTTCTTGTTGACATGGAAGGGCTTGCCATGGCGGAGAGCCATACCCTTCACCTCCATGAGATAGCCAATTACCAGGGCATAACCCAGGGAACATCCAAAGGACCCATCCTTCTTGTAGGTCCTGTTCAGCACATTGTGGCAAATTTGGCTGAAAATGAACTCAGCCCAGTTGACTTTCTTCTCTTGCATGATCGCAGCCATCACGACCAGCTTAGTCTTGGACAGCTGATTGAAGCTTCCAAACTTCATGTCCACACATTTTGAGATGATGTCCATCGACTTATGGTAGTCATCCTTCAAAGAGTCTTTCTTGGATGTATAAACAACCTTCGCAAAGACACTCCGCCAGGCAACTTCTTTCCAAGCGGCAGCTAAGTCAACATCCTTCTTAGCGATGTCCTTCAATCCCTTTGCGGGCAAGACACAGTGCTCAGCAAGGTCTTTTGCATTGAGTTTGATGACCTTGCTGTGGACGGAAGACTTGATTTCATCGTTCTGCACCTCTACATTCACAGAGAACATGGCTACCTCTTCAAGGTATGTATGTGTGAATTGCATCGTCAGAAAATCCTTTAGACCGGACTTCTCCAGTTTCTCAGCAATCTTCTTGACCAGGGCTTCATCGACTCCTGTTTGATCATTCTTTCAAAATTCACCAAGCACTAGTGTGGATTTGCGAAGTCATAAGTTAAGTTGGGCCATTTTCGAGTTTTCTACGATTGAAGTAAGAGAAAATTTGCTTGGGATAGCTAGGGTTTGCACTTAGTTTCAGAGAAAATACTTTTTCTTTGCTGAAGATGAATAGTACGCGTGAGGAGAGAGAAAAAACGTTTTTGTTTATATAAGACTTGAAGGGACGGTTAAAAAAATTTGAATAATTTGATCAAGATCAACGGTCGAGATTATTCCTTGAAAATCGCATTATTTCACCACATTAAATGCAACAGCATATATCCAATCATGGGCTTAATTGTGCAGTTTTTCCTCGTTTTTCGTGATTTTATCTGATGACATTAAGAAAAACATTCCCGTTTTCACAAAACAACATCGTTTTGGTTATTTGACCCATTGACTTTCCAGCTCTTTCTTCAGATAACTTCGCTTCTCGTCTTGCTATTACTCACCGACAAACTTGATCAATTGTCTTCCCGATCAAACATTTCACTTGGTTTGAAATGTGAAACTTGCTCTTTTTCGATTTTCTCATCTTTTTCTTAGTTTATTGAGTCTTCTGAGTTTCCTAACTCAGCTCAATTAATCCTAACTCATTCTTGAGCTCTTCAAACCTTGATTCACACAATGGCTTTGTGAATATATCAGCTAACTGCTTATCAGTTGAGATATACTCCAAGGTGATGTCATTCTTTTCAACATGATCTCTAATAAAATGGTATCTGACATCAATGTGTTTTGTTCTTGAATGCAACACAAGATTTTGAGTTATTGCAATTGCACTGGTGTTGTCACATAATATTGGAATTTCTTGTTCTTCTACATCATAGTCTCTCAGCAGTTGTCTCATCCATAAGACTTGGGCACAACAGGATGCGGCCAAAGCAGCTATATACTCTGCTTCAGCTGTGGATTTTGCTATTGAATTTTGCTTCTTGCTGAACCATGATATTAATCGATTTCCAAGCATTTGACAAGTACCAGATGTGCTTTTTCTGTCAACTCTACAACCATCATAGTCTGAATCTGAATATTCCACCAATTTGAATCCTCATTCCTTTGGATACCATAAGTCGACTCCCTGACTTCTCTTTAGGTACCTTAGGATTCTCTTAGATGCAGTCATATGACTTTCCTTTGGTGCTGATTGAAATCTAGCACAAACTCCTACAACATAAGTGATGTCTGGCCTACTTGCTGTTAAGTAGAGTAGAGATCCAATAAGAGCTCTATACCTTATTTGATCAACAGCCTTTCCTTCTGTATCCATGCCCATCTTGGCTGATGTGTCCATGGGAATTTTCACTGATGATTTTTCTTTCATACCAAATTTCTTCATTAAATCTCTTGTATACTTGGTCTGACTTATGAAGGTTCCTTCTTCCATTTGTTTGACTTGAAGTCCTAGCAAGAAGGTCAGCTCTCCCATCATGCTCATCTCAAATTTACCTTGCATGAGGTTTGAGAATTTGGTGCACAGCTTTTTATTTGTGGAACCAAAAATGATGTCATCTACATAAATTTGAACAAGTAGTATGCTCTCTCCATTTTGAATAGTGTTCTATCAACTTTGCCCTTTGTGAATCCATTGTCAATTAGAAATTGTGACAATGTATCTTACCATGCTCTTGGAGCCTGTTTCAATCCATATAGAGCCTTTTTAAGCTCCTAAACCTTGCCTCCGGCTGTCTTTTGCTCAAATCCTGGTGGTTGCTCAACATATACTTCTTCTTCCAATAATCTATTTAGGAATGCAATTTTTACATCCATTTGGAATACAACAAAAGTTTTGTGAGCAGCATAGGCTAGAAACATTCTAATTGCCTCCAACCTTGCAACAGGTGCAAAGATTTCATCAAAATCTATGCCTTCTTCCTGACAATAACATTTGGCTACCAATCTTGCCTTGTTTCTAATAACAGAACCATCTTCATTCATCTTATTTATGAACATCCATTTTGTTCCTATAACATTTTGATTTAATGGTTTTTGAACCTATTCATATACATTGTTTCTTTCAAATTGATTCAGCTCCTCTTGCATAGCTTGAATCCAATGTGTATCTTTCAGGGCTTGGGACACATCTTTGGGTTCTATTTGACAAATGGAGCAAGTGAGCATAGCTTCATGTTGTGCTTTTGATCTTGTTTGTACACCTTCCTTGACATCTCTAATGATCAGCTCTGGAGGATGGTCTTTCAGCCATCTTACATCAGGTTGAAGTAAGTTGGCTGGATTCAGCCATCTCCCTACTGAGTTGTCTTGAACAGCTCATTCATCTTCATTCAGTTGTCTTTGAGATTCAGCTGTCTTATCTTCATCTGGGTTAAGTTCTCTTACTTCAGCTTCAACATAAGGACTCTTCTGCATGGTTAGATGAGTCAGCTTATCATCTAACTCTTCAAAGTCTTCTTTATTCACATTTGGTTCATCAAAACCACATGGATGGATTCTTCTGTGACCATAGTCCTTTTGTTCAGCACTCTGTATGCTTTACTTTCAGCTGAGTATAATAGAAAGATACCTTCATCAGCTTTAGCATCAAAAGCCTTCAAGTTGTCTTTTCCATTGTTGTGAATAAAGCATTTGCAACCAAATATTTTAAAGTATCCAACATTTGGCTTTCTCCCTGTACATATTTTATAAGGAGTTTTTGTCAGCTGTCTATTTATCATGCATCTATTTTGAGTGTAGCAAGTTGTATTGATTGCTTCAAATCCAAAATCTTTTTGTAACCCACTTCATCTAACATGGTCCTAGCAGCTTCTTTGAGAGTTATGTTTCTTCTTTCAGCTACTCCATTTTGTTGTGGAGTTCTTGCTGCTGATAGTTCATGACCAATGCCATTATCTACACAATATTGAGTAATTATTCCATTGACAAACTCAGTTCCTCTGTCTGATCTTATTTTTATGATGGTTTGGCCTTTCTTATTTTGAACTCTCTTCATCAGCTGAGGTAACTTCTGTAGTGTTTCCTTCTTTTTACATATGAAAATGATCCATGTGTATCTTAAATAATCATCCACTACTACCATGGTGTATTTTTTCCACTTGTGCTTGTTGGCTCAACTTGACCAAATAAATCCATGTGTAGCAAATGTAAAATCCTTGTTGAATTAGGATTTTTCTTTTCCTTGAATGAGGATTTGATTTGCTTTTCCATTTGGCATGCATCACATACACTTTCTTTCTTGTAAACTGAGTCTGGCAATCCTTCTACAAGATGAATTTTGGAAAGCTTATTAATTATTTTGAAATTCAAATGACTCAGTTTCTTGTGCAACAACCAACTGGATTCGGCTGTGCTCATTGCTAGTAAACATGTACTAGGTGTAGCAGTGGACCAGTCTACCACATACATGTTCTTTTGCCTTGTTCCTTGCAGCACAATTTCATTTGATTCAGTATCCTTGATTTGGCATATTCCCATGTTGAATCCAACATTGTAGCCTTTGTCACAGAGTTGGCTGATGCTGAGTAAGTTAATGTTAAGTCCCTCAACATAAGCAATATCTGTGATCTCCAATCCATTTTTCTTAATGGGTCTTATCCTTTGATCTTCCCTGGAGCTTCATTTCCTCCAAATATGACTTTAGCACCTTTAATCTCCTTAAACTTTGAAAGATTTTTCTTGTTCCCTATAATATGTCTGGAACAGCCACTGTCCATGTACCAGGTTCCTTGGCACTCAACTGCTCCTTGAACCTGCAATCAAGGAAATTAATTTTTAGGTACCCATACTTGTCTGGGTCCTTGGGGATTAGTTCTATAAGATGTTCCATCCAACTTATAGCCAAAAGGTCTCACTCTAAGAGGTTGTCATCTATCCGTGCCATAATCAAAGTGTACTTTAGCAAATTGCTTAGGGGTTTTGGCAACATATATCTGTCTCTTTTGTTTGTATGATTGTGTGTGTGTTAGCAATTGCTCCCTTAAAGAAATTGTGATTTTTCTGAGTGTAGTGCATGGGTGCATATGTGTGCTGATAATAGCTTGGGAATGACCTTGCTGAGAATGAGGTCTTTGCCACTTGGGTTTGTTTCCCATGGTGTTTTGCTCATATTTCATATGGCCATTCAAATCAGCTTGTGTAGGGTAATTTCTATCATTCCCATCATGATAATTTCTTTGCTGAAATCTCTGGGGTTTTTGGTAGCTCTGTTTATTTCTTACAGAGTATTTCTTATTTTGAATCTGCTGAGGAACTTGACTGAACCTTTTCTTAGCTCTCCTTTCAGCATACTTCACTGGCTTTTTTCCTTTATTTTTGTAACCAAGTCCAGTGTGATTGTGATTGTGCTTTTGAGTGAGTGTGGGTGCAACATTTGGTGGGTATTTGGGATGCTTCATTACTTGAAGATCCTTTTTCCAAAATCACTCTTGGAAGTTGACTATGCACAAAGGAATTAAATCATATGTGTGTCTTATCTCCACATTCCTTTTGACTCATAATTAGTTCATCCAATGATTTGTATGCTTTTGTAAATGAGGCAATCACATTTTTAAGATCATTTTCTCTTTTTTCTGTAGCAACTAGTTCTGCTATGATCCTTGCATTTTCAGCATTTAGCTTGACATTCTCATCAGTTATGTGACTAAGAGTACTCAGCTCCTCAGTCAGCTGTGAGTTTTGGCTTTTGAGCCGGCTGTTTTCCTCATTTAAGAGTGTGTGAGAGGTTTTGATGTGGTCAAAGTCTTTCATCATTTTGCCTAATGAATCATATAGACTTGTGGGTGAAGAGGTTTGTGTGTGTCAGTCACTATCACTAGAATCGAGTAAAGGCGAGTTAGAGTGTACATCATCTTCTTATTCATTTGTCATAAGACAAATTAGAGCATCTTCTTCTGAGTCACTTGAGTAGTTAGCTTCACTGTTGTCTGAGTCAGCTGGTTCTTTGCACTTGGTTGGCTCAAATTTGTTTCTACTATCATTGCTTTTTTTTTTCTTATTTTCTTTTTAAAGACTTTTCTTTCTTCCTCATCTCTGTACTTGCTGATAGGTGGATATTTACAATCAATGGCAAAATGTCCTGGTTGTCTGCAGTTCCAACAAAGGAATTCAGCTCTGTGATCAGCTCTATCGCCCCTTTGACTATCGACTTTGTGGTAGTCATTTCTTTGATTTTCGGCTCTCCTGGATGGCCTTTCCTCCCTTGTTTTGGAGGGTCTTTGAATGTCTTCTTGAGGTTTCACCCTTGTTTGTTTTATAGTTCTTGTTAAAGAACTTATTGAATCTCTTTACTAACAGGGCTATTTTCTCCTGATAAATGGTCTCATTTGGTTCAGCTCTTTCCCCATCATTGGCCAGTGGTGCAGCTGTCTTGGGCACAACTGTTTCCTCTTGATCTTTTCTTCTCAACTCAAACTCATATGCCTTGAGGTCTGAGAAGAATTAATGATTAGATGTCTTTGAGAGATCCATTGAATGTCAACTTTCATTTCCCATCAGTTGGGAGTGCTTTTAATATCTTCATACATATTTCCTTCTGTGTATATTGTTTTCCAAGAGTTGAAAGCTCATTTGTAATCTCAGTGAATCTGGAATCCAGCTGATCTAAATTTTTTCCTATAAACACTAAAGTTTTCAAATTTTTGGACAACAACAAATAGTTTGTTCTCTTTGATTTGTTCTGATCTTTCACATATTAAGATCGGCTTCTCCCAAATTTCTTTTGCAGATTTGCAAGATTTGACTTAATTGAATATTGCTTTGTCCAATGTCTTGTAAAGAATGTCATTGGCCACATTGTCCAAGTTGTATGTCTTTATGTCATCATTTGTCCACTCGATCCTTGGTTTTTCAACCATAGTTTGGTCTTGCTTCAAAAACTTTTCTCCTTCACTAGCTGCGATTGTTCTTCTTACAACAGTGTTGACCTTAAGTATTTGCAATGGCCCATCTTCTATCACAAACCACATTTCATCATGCAATGCTGATAGGTGAGCATGCATACGAATTTTCCAATCATCAAATTCTTCAATGGAGAACATAGGAATGCGAGTTAAATTTGCTTCCATGATAATAATCTTGCTAAAGATGAAAAGCTTTGGAAAACACAAGTGTTAAGATTTTGAAAAGATAGAGATCTAGTTTAGTAACCAGTGCGAAAGGCTCAATGAACCAACCGCTCTGATACCACTTGTAGGTCCCAAGGGGTGTGAAGTAAGGTTTAGAAGGAGGGGTTGAATAAACCTTACCAAATATTTTTGCAAAACTCCTTTTAAAAAGTTGCAACAGAGTTGACTCAAATCAGTTTTGTCCAAAGGAAAACTAGGTTGATTATTCAGTTGGGTTTCCTACTTAACAGACTCAAGAGAGTTGTTGTTAGTGTAACTTGGCTGTATAATCCAAATGTTTAACTTAGCTGATTTAGTTTTAGAAACGGAAGACTTAACACCCTTGATTTATTTAAAGCTAGTTTTACACTTGTTTTAGCACTTAGCTTATTATAAGTTGGAATAGCAAATGTAAGCTTATCAACATATATAAAATAAATATGCAGAAAAGTAATGCTGAAAGTAAATAGACACAAATATTTTTATAGAGGTTCGAAGATGGGGTAATTCTTCTAATCCTCTCTTCTCCAACTCTTGGAGGAATCAACTAAATAATGATCAGTTTACAAAGTGGTGAACAGTTTGGAGATAGTCTTGATCACACAGCTGACTTCTCCTACGACTCAGTCTTGAGATGCCTTGATCACACAACTGGCTTCTCTTTTCGACTCAGCTTTTTCACGAGGCGGTTGTCTTACTACTACAGCTCACTTCTTCAAGTTCTTGGATTTGATCACAAAGCCCTCCAACAAACTTGATTCTTGGTTCAACCTTGAATCTTTCTACATCGTTCACTTAGAAAGTAGACCCCTGGTTGTTTTTCAAAAGTTCCTCTTCAACTTGGTGATTTCTTCTATCCTTCACAATGAGTGTTGGATTTGATAATCTTGTAACTTGCTGGCTTGAGGGTTAATGAATAATTTTCTTTTCAGCTTGAATGTGTATCCTTAGCAATTGCCCTTGTATTTTTGTTGTATCTATTTTTTTGTGTATGTTGCATACTTAATTTCTTTTGAATCCTCAGCCTTTTATACTATCATTTGAAAAATTGTCCGTTGAAGATATAGGCAATTTCTCAAATAATATTTCAATGGACGTTGGCTTATCCAGACATATTTTCTCAACGTGTGATGGACTTCCTCGTATCCTTGAATGTTCCAGCTTTTCAGGGTCTGACATCCACTTGGAATTCCCATTTGCTTATTTAATTCGCACGCCTTAGCCTTGATCACTTTTAGGACCTGGCAGTATGGAGACATTGCTAAAATAAGTAATCTCCTTGAATTTTGTGCAACGGTTTGCTGTCAGTTGTCTTTACTTGACTGCCTTTTGTAACCCTAGTTGACTTGAGTCTTCTTCAATTGTAGGCTTGACTCAACTGTCACTTTAACTGATGGACTTGGCTTCTCATGTTGACTTGGCTGACGCTTCTCACAGTTATTCCTCAGTTGAT
This sequence comes from Rehmannia glutinosa, assembly GCA_016081115.2. Classification (NCBI taxonomy): domain Eukaryota; kingdom Viridiplantae; phylum Streptophyta; class Magnoliopsida; order Lamiales; family Orobanchaceae; genus Rehmannia; species Rehmannia glutinosa. The sequence goes on along the minus strand of JABTTQ020000436.1, from coordinate 125,738 downwards.
TCTTCTTCAGTCGAGTTCTTGTCATCCTCTATACTATACTCAGCTGACTCACATTAGAGTCCTTAATCCAGTCCGTAGTTGACTTCCTGTAATTCTGACTTGGCTGACTTGACTCAGCTCTTCTAGTTCTTATCCATTACATTTAATGATTACAAGAAAAATAGGGGTGCCAACTTTCCAGTTTAAGTTTTATATGGTATCATCAAAATCTAACATTTAAATTTCCTAACGCATAGCCAAATCCTATAATATTTATACTACCCGTACCCATCCCAAACTCGATTAAGAAACTACATATACTACTCGTACCACCTAAAACCCATTTATTTTATATAAAAGCTTACAATTATGAATATTTAGATAACTATTAATAGGACACCTTACCAAAAACTAGATATTACATAAGAAAATATTAATATGTTAAATTATTAATAAATATAGCAATTAACCATTTTAATTTTGTAAGTCACTACATGCCATCGTCATTCATAAACTAAATCAAAAGCATCACATAAATACAAATGTAATCAATACATTCCTTAAAATTGTAGAATGAACATTAGTACATCATCTAATTCATAAAACTACACCATCTGTAGTTTTATCAAGCTTGACAAAGATAAAATAGAGTTGATATGATCATAGATTCAAAATAAATAAGCTTTTATGAATAAATATATAATGTCAAATGAAAAAATAAATGGAAGTTACTAAGGGCTAAATGGGTTCGGGTAGTGGTGGGTATCCGAGGGATAAAACCATACCCTACCCATATATAAATGGGTAGTAATTTATTATCCCATACCCGTCCCAAATTCAAAAATGACTAACCATACCCATTCCATTAGGATCTGGGCGGGTGGGTACCCGCGTCTACCCGCCCACTGCCATCCGTCAAAAATCAGTTGCGAAATTGGCCGAGAAAAATTCTTGTAAAATTGTGAGAATGTGGTCTCCTTTTTATAAACCTAGTTAAATCAATTTCCCACTCCAACTCAGTTTCCTATCTTATCTAGAATTCATAATTCCAGATAGACTTGAAATCTAATTGATAATTAATTATCCAATATAATTATCAATTTAATAATTATATTAATATCATAAATATCTTATATATATTTAATTCCCAATACAGTCAAAACTGTAGAATATCATATATTCCCGAAATTAACTAATATTAATATTTTAGACCAAATATTTGGAAAACTCTTTTCCATAAACCCTTAGGAATATAAAATATTATTTCTAGCCCGTTTTCTCTAGGAAGGAGAACCAGGGACCATGGGCTTATAATTATAAGCTCCAATAAATCGAATAAATAATTAACTCTTTAATTAATTTATTCGACTTATTAATTCTGATATTACTCCACTATAAATTTGGAATTGTACACTTATAATTATAGAATATCTTACTCTATGAAACGAGCAGTCTACTAATATAATCATGACATATAGATTAATCCTCCATAGACAATTCGTAATTGAAGCTAGGTAATATCTCATTAAACCTCTTATCCTCATTTACCATTAATTCACTAGCGAATGGTTAATTTATAAATTAGAGATCTAAACCATAAATTAACAAATGAGATCTCAAACCATAGATTCCATATCCATATCTGTTTTATATTCCAGGCTATTTAATTCAAATGTGAATCTAAAATGCAATTCAAATTAAACTTAAACGAAAAATTAAGAATCACATAAAATAAACAGGAGTCTTTAATCACTCCGGATTAAGATTTATCCATATATGATCATCTAATGATTTAATTTGATTTTCCATTTCTACAATGGAATTTGTATGGAAAATTCAAATTAAATTAATCTAAGTCCTATATGATCAGATCATATGTAAATTTCCCACTAAGATGTCTCACATTGACGGTCCGTATAAGACAGTCACATTCAAAATATTGTGGGCGTTTTAATAATGTTTTAATTAAAGATCCCATACTTTAATTAATTTCATCACGGACTTAATTTTTTAGTTTATTATCCATAATCTTAATCCTATTATATACAACTCTTATATACTAAGATTATGGTTACAATAAATATACTAGGGATTTTCATTATGTTCAAGAAAATACATACAATATGTCAAAGATTTCTAAAATAAATGTCGCATTTATTAATAATCAAAAATAATTCACAATTGATTTAAGGGCACTATCCCTAACAATCTCCCACTTGCCCTAAAGCATATGGGGCATGTCTCCCAGTCCTATGTTCTTGTGCCTCTAAAAACACTTTTCATGCTGGGTATTATTGACAGGATCAACAAGAATGCACACTAACCCAGATATCGACTTTCGAGTATCATTGTCTAACTAGAAGTCATAATCAGTGTAGTTGTCTATTTTAAGGTCACCACTTAAATAGACAAACATATTATTCTCAAACATACTTGAGAAGGTTCTTGACTATTATCTAATGAAACATTTCTGGATTAGATTAAAATTTGTTGGCTATCATATCGCATATCAAATACCGAGCCTAGTACACAACATAACATACATAAGGTTGCCTCTGCCGCAGAGGCATAGTGGATATCTCATGTCCTATTCTTCCTGAGATGTCTTAGGACACTGCTCTTTGGAGAGAACGACTCTATATCGAGTTGGTAGGTAACCCTTCTTGGAATCTTGCATTCTATAATGCAACTGCATCATATCGATATAAGAAGCCTGAGACAATGCCAATAATTTGTTCTTGTGATTTTGAACGATTCAAATTCCAAGAACATAATTTGCTTATCCAAATATTTCATTTGGAATTTCTTAGCAAACCAACCTTTTAATCGTATCTAACATCTCTACTTCATTCTCAATTAGTAGAATGTCATCTAGTAAATCACTAAAAATGCCACTTTACCATCATTGATCTGCTTGTAAACACAAGGTTCATCAACACATTGGTCAAAACCAAGCCTTGATCATCTCATCAAATCTATGGTTCCATGACCCTAAGGCTTGCTTTAACCCATAAATGGATCTAAGCAATTTGCAGACTTTTTGCTCTTGACCTTTGGCTGAAAAACCCTATGGCTCGAATCTATTTCTTGGTTCATAGCTTCAAACCACCTCTCTTTATCAGAATCCTCCATCACTTGTTGAAAATATAATGGATCATCGTCTACCCCATCGGAGACTGCAACATTTGCCTCTTCGATTTGATGATAGCGGATTGGTGGTCTAATCACCCTCCCACTGCGTCGTGTCATGACATTTTGATCAGGTATAGTGCTAATTCTAGCCATTTCCCCAACAACTCTTGTTGGTTGTGGTCTGATCTCATCAGAAAGTAACTCCTCGAGTACAACTTTACTTCGAGGTTGGAATCTTTCAATATAATCGTTCTCAAGAAAGATAACATTAGTTGAAACTATTATTTTCTTTTCTTGCGGATCATAAAACAAACCTCGTCTCGTTCCTTTGGGATATCCAATGAACAAATATACTTCGAACATGTATGCAACTTTCCGGTCTCTTTCCTTTCAAAGACACGGTGATGGGCACCCTCATATGCGGAAGTGGCGTAAACTAACTTTACTCCTATTCCACAACTCTAGTGGTGTCTTTTTGGATTGAATTAGACGGACTACATTTAAAATGTAAACCGTCGTTTTCAATGTATACCCCCAAAATGAATCAGGCAGTTTCGTGTAGTCCATCATCTACCTAACCATATCAAGCAATGTTCGGTTTTTCCTTTCAGCAACACCATTTTGCTGAGAAGTGCCAGGTGCTTTCAGTTGGTACAAAATACCATGCTCTAGCAAATAATCTTTGAACTCAGTATCAACATACTTGCCCCTTCGATTGGATTGAAGGCACTTCAAAGATTTGCCTAGATGTTTTTCAGCTTCCGCATGAAATTCCTTGAACTTTTTCAAAAGTCTCGGATTTTCTATACATGAAATAAACATATCGATATATGATCATCTTGAGAAACCATTTGCCTTTTTAGTTTAGGATGTTCTACTCTAAATATTTCGGCATTTAGCAGTGGTTGTCCATTTGGCTTAATTAAACAGAGTCTGTTTTCCAATATTGCACTACAAATATCACGCGCATTCTTAAAAATAATAATCGAATTATCATTAAAAGATAGTGAAAATAAATGTTCATGCAAATTCGAAATAGAAATCAAATTTCTAAGAAAACTATGAATAAAATAAATAACATTTAAAATCATATATCTAATATTAAGGCTAACTACTCCCACTGTTTTTGCCAAAACCACTACACCATTGCCAACTCGTACTGTGAAAAATCCCTCGGCAAGCTCTTCATAAGAACTAAGTATCTTTCTTTTTCCCCTTTAGCTCGGCGAGGTACTTGGGGAAGTTCCTCTTCCAATGTCCCTCTTCTCCACAGTGGAAACACTTTCCCTTTGGCTGGGAGGAACCTTTCTTCTTGTCTTTGGAACTCTTTCTTTTCATTTATTTTCATTCACCCCATTTTCCCTGGCCCTTCCTCTTCTTGGAGGAAGTTTGCTTATCCTTAGCAACATTTGCCTCCCCTTCTTTGACCTTTCCAAGGGAAATGGCCTCAAAAGTTTGCAATTCATTGAGTAATTGTGTCAATGAATAAGATAATTTATTCATGACATAGTTGCTCTTGAATTAGAGGAAAACCGGTGAGAGTGATTCCAAAATCATACTCACTTGTGTATGATCATCAATAGTTGCACCATGGATCTCAGCTTCAGTAAAGTAGTTGATCATGTTCAAAACATGCTCACCTCTTGACTGGCCCTTCTTCACATTAGCATTCATAGCCATTTTCACAGCTTCATGCCTCGATTGATCAGAAGGCTGACTGAACATAGCTTGCAGAGACTCCATTATCTCATAAGCAGTCTCTGTGTGCTCGTGCTTCATCCTAAGCACATAGTTCATACCGGCTAATAAGTAAGCCCGAGCTTTGTTATTAGCGGCAATCTATTTTTCATATATCTCTCGTACACTACGTGCGGCATTAATGGGGGGTTCAGGAGGACATTCTTCCATCAAAATAAATTTAAGGTTCACACAAACGAGTGCAATGTTCGTGTTAATTTTTTACTTATTAAAATAATCTCCAGTTAATGTAACATTCAACAGTGCAAGTATAGGACTAGACATGATTGATGAAATTAAAATAAAGCAACATACATAAGCGAACGAACATCATAGAGCATTCAATTTAGGAATTATACATGATACATGAAAGCAATAAAGTTTATCCTACCAATTCCAAGGTAATTTAATCTCACATTGAAAGTTTCCGTAGGGTAGGTCAATGACGATTAAATCGAGACCATCTCAAATTAATAAAATAAATAATCAAGACATCTCATATCTTCATTTATTTATTAATCACCTTTTAATTTAGCCTAGGTACATTCAAACTATTTGAATGTATCCTTATGAGTGTTACCCATTATTTCGGATTTTAAAAATTAACAGAAAATCGTCGCCGTAGGGTAGGAAAATTAAGAGCTGAATTTTAAATTCCTATCATTTTGGAGATTAAGCTTTGATTATTTATTTAAATGAAAACCATCCGTAGGGGGACGAATCTGAGCGTCGCGAGGCGTCACTTAAATCTCACGGTACTTTGATCAATAATGGAGGTCATATGATCTATTGTCATGAATCCTTCTCCCACTCATTATTTTATGATAAATGTTTCCTAAACATTGAAGTTATAAAAAATCATATGTTTTAATAAGCCAAGTTCAATCATATTGGTCTTTTGATTAAAATTCTCTAATTTAAAAATCTAACTTTTAGAAATTAAATCATAATTTTAATCAATTGATTAAAATTCTCTAATTAAAAATCTAACTTTTAGAAATTAAATCATAATTTTAATCAACTTTAAAAACCCCTAAATTATCAAAATAATTAAGGGAACAAGGATAAAACAAAAAAATTTCATGAAAGAACAAAGGAAACGACGCGCCTACTGAAAATGAGACATGCCCGAGCCCTGCCCGTCCGAGCTTTCGCCCGAGGCTGCCCAGGCCCTGCCCGGATTGCTCAAGGCCTGAATGCGAATCCGAATTATTTTGTTTCTAATTTTTCATAAAAACTGGATCCATTTTTCACAAAATTAATTCCAAATAATTATCCCAATTTTAAAATCATATAAATGTTATAGAATGAACTAATTTAAAAACTAATATTAATAGTGATATTATCGAATTATCAAAGTATAAATAGAGAGAGAGAGAGAGAGAGAGAGAGAGAGAGAGAGAAAATACTTTAGAGAGAAAGTAAATCATTTATTTCTGTTAGAATTTTTGGGTGTGTCTTACAATCAAAGCCCATAGCCTATTATAGGCACAACTCCACAATAATAATACAAATTGCTTATGTAATAAAATTAAATTATTCATAAGATTGGAGTGGTTATAATGTTGCTAAAGTCCATCTATTATATCATAACACTCCCCTCGACGTAGCAATATTCTAAGTTGGATGAGTATGCCTCGTTGAAAATCTCAAGGCATAAAAACCCTGTGGGAAAAAAATATGGCATAAGGGAAAAACTAGACCTTGTGCATAAGCCGCCTCGTTAAAAACCTTAAGCTGGAAAAACACAATGGGATAGAAACCGGACATAAGGGAAAAAGAGTACAACGCATAATATATTTGCTCCCCCTGAAATGAAGAATATTAGTTGCATCAATCTTTCTTTGTGTGGACTCTCCTTATTCCGATGCCGTAAACCAACTTTTCAAATGTAGATGTTCATAAGGATTTTGTAATAAATCAGCAAGAATGTGACATGAGCGAATCTGCTGAATATCTACCTGTCCACTTTTTTGGAGCTCGTGTGTATGGAAAAACTTTGGTGAAATATGTTTGGTTCGATCACCTTTTATGTAAACACATTTCACTTGTACTATGCATGTTACATTATCCTCATAAATAATAGTAGCGATATCTGTAACCGGTTTCAATTGACAATTATTTCGAACATAAGATATAACAAATCTTAACCACACACATTATTTGCCAGCTTTGTGAAGCGCAATTATCTCAGAGTGATTAGAAGAAGTGGCCACTAATGTTTGTTTGGTAGATCGTCATGATATAGATGTACCATTATAGCAAAATACATAACCAGATTGAGATCGAGCTTTGTGCGAATCAGATCTATATCCAGCATCAGCATAACCCACTAACCCAGAATTAGTGGATTCCTTGGAGTAGTATAACCCCAAATCTATAGTACCACTGAGATATCAAAAGATGTGTTTAATACCATTCCAATGTCTTCAAGTTGGCTCAGAGTTGTATCGCGCAAGTAGATTGACAACAAAAGCAATGTTTGGCCTGGTGCATTGTGCTAAATACATTAATGCTCCAATAGCGTTGAGATAAGGTACTTCAGGACCTAAAATCTCTTCATTGGACTCTTTTGGTCAGAATGGATCTTTTTCAGGCTCTAAAATGCGCACAACCATATGGGTACTCAAGGGATGAGCCTTGTCCATATTAAATCATTTGAGTATCCGTTTAGTGTAAGCAGATTGGTGGACAAGTATCCTGTTATCTTTATGCTCTAACTCAAGACCAAGACAGAGTTAGTTTTTCCAAGGTCTTTCACCTCAAACTCTTTCTTTAGATATACAGCAGCATTGGACAATTCTTGAGGGGTGCCAATCAAATTCATGTCATCGACATATACAACAATGATATCAAATCCGGTATCTGATCTTTTGATAAAAACACATGGGCAAATAGTATCATTTTTGTAACCTTCCTTAGAAAGGTATTCATTAAGTCTATGATACCACATACGATCGGATTACTTCAATCCATACGACTATCTTTGCAATTTGATCGAGTATAATTCACGGGGAGTATCTGATTTTGGCATTTTATATCCATCATGGATTTTCATATCATAATCAAGTGAACCATATAGATATGCAGTTACTACGCCATTTAGACGCATGTCCAGATTCTCATGGACAACCATACTGATAGGAAAACGAAATGTGATTGTATCCATCACAGGTGAATATGTTTCATCATAATCTATTTCAGGTCTTTGGGAAAATCCTTGAGCCACAAGTCGTGCTTTATATCTCACGACTTCATTTCTCTCGTTTCTCTTTCGAACAAATACCCATTATACCCAATGGGTTTTACATTGTCTGGAGTTCGAGTAATTTTTCCAAATACATTTCGTTTCTTTAAGGAAGCTAATTCTGATTTTATCGCTTTCTCCCACATATGTCAGCCAGGCCTCTGACGGCATTCTATTATAGAATGTGGTTTACTATCATAATCATCATCAATGATTTCTTGAGCAACCGAGAATGCAAAATTATCATCAATAATTATTTCATTTCGATCCCATATTTCATTACAATAGCTCATGGGATTCTCGGTGCTACCAGAATTTTGTACATTTTCTAAGGTGTTAGGCTCGACAGATTTATCTGGAGCATGATCATTATTATCAATTCTCCCCTTTCTTTTGAGCCAATAGGTCTACCACGTTTTTGTCGTGGAATATCATCATTCATTTTCTTATTTTCATCTGGAACAATAATCCTGGCTGGAGCATTTGCAGCCTTTTGCAAATGAATAATTCTATTCACCTCATTTTCACATTCAGAAGTACGTGGATCTAAATGGGACAAACTTTGTTCATTCCAGGAGATGCTCTCGACTGACTTTTGTTTATCTAAAATATATTTATCCCTTCTCATTGATGCAAATATTGTCTCATCAAAATGACAATCCACAAATCTGGTGGTAAATAAATCTCCCATCATCGGCTCTAAATACCGAATAATTGATGGAGAATCAAATCCAACATATATACCAAGCCTACGTTGGGACCCATTTTTGTCCTTTGAGGTGGTGGAATCGGCACCTGAACGACACACCCGAAAGTGCATAGGTGCAAAATATTTGGCTCAAAACCGAGAGTTAATTGCATTGGGGAATGCATATGATAAGCAATGGGGCGTAATCTAATAAGTGTTGATGCATGTAATACTGCATGACCCCATGCTGCACTAGTGAGATTTGATCTCATTAATAATGTACGAGCAATGATTTGAACTCCTTTAATAAGGGATTCTGCCAATCCATTTTGAGTATGAACATGTGTTATTGGGTGCTCAACACTAATTTCCAACGCTGCGCAATATTCATCAAAACTTTTTGATGTAAATTCTCTGGAATTATCCATCCTTATATTCTTGATGGGATAATCGGGAAAATGTGCTCGGAGTTTAATAATTTGCGCTAATAATCGAGCAAATGCCATATTTCTAGTAGATAATAAACATACGTATGACCATCTACACGATGCATCTATTAAGACCATGAAATATCTAAATGGTTCACTTGCTGGATGTATTGGTCCACAAATATCACCATGAATACGTTGTAAAAATGATGGTGATTCGTAACCAACCTTTTCCATGGAAGGTTTAGTAATAAATTTTTCTTGTGAATTCGATTCACATAAATAATCTTTGGACATTAGCATTTTTGTGGGTGTGTTAAACATTCCTATGCATCATAGTTGTTCATGGGTGTCCTAGGTGATCATGCCATAACCCAAATATATCAGGATACACCAGCTTCCAAGGCATGGTGGCGTTAGGATTCAAAAGCTTTAACTTGGACGCAATACAATCCAGAAGTTGTTGCTTCAAATTTCTCATGGGCAATTCTTTTTCCCATTTTATAGGATGTGATACATAGACACTCTTTATTATTTTCATTTAGTGTCTCCAAGTGATAGCCATTATCAGGCACGTCCTTAAACTCAGTAGATTTCTTTTTGATCTACTAGATAACAATGCATTTTCAATATGCAAGATTGTACCATTAGACAACACTACAGGCATTCCCGGAGCCATTAATAATCTCAACGAGACCAGATATAGTTGTAACTTGTGCCTTGCACAATTTAACACTCGAGAATATACTTTATTTGTTAATATTGAGTGTGTTGTTGCATTATCAAGTAGACAATAGTCTCTTTTCTCGGTGTTTCCCATGTGTACCTGGTATAATTATTATTGAATTAATATTATACGATTATTAAAAACTTTATATAAAAACATCAATGCATAACAAAAATTTAAATAAAGGATTTTATTCGACAACATAGACATACATAATCATCTAATTATTACAACATGCTAAGATAAATTGTTACGGCTAATAGAGGAAGAATTGTGAAGACAAGAAGATCAATAAAAAGCCAAAATTCTCCTGGTGTATATTTTCCAACAAAAAACAGGATAATATATATGAAGACCATTATAATGAGAAATACTAACATTAAGTTAATCATTTTTGGAATGAAAGAAATGTGAAGTTTTTAGAATGATGAGAGAATATGTATGGATATGTTGAATGAAATGTTGGTATATTTATAGATAAAAAGTACTGTTCATAGACGTTGGAGGAGAAAAATTAATGTGAAAATTTTGAATGTAAAATTTGTGAATGTTTTGGTAGAAATTTGATGATATTTCATGATCAAAAATATCAGACACAAATAGATTTATTATATCATAGTAAAAGCTTAAAACCGGGAATGTATCATCCGGAACAAGTATAAACACGGCACAACAAACTTAATCTCGGGAATATATCATCCGAGAGAAATATCACGCATTCATTGACTCTATTTTTAATTTATCCAGTCGGCACCTTGTGCCTCATTATCCTTAATAAAATCGGATATATCATGTGATTTCCCGACCCGACAGATTTTGATCACGTATAATTTCGATGTGTAGGCCTCAGTAGCATTAAATGGCTCTTTTGCCTCAGTGGCATGTGTTTGAACACTTTTACCTTTATTTTTCTTTGATTCCTGGTATAGATTTATCAGGTGCTGGGCAGTTCGACACGTTTTGGCCCAATGTCCTGTCATCCCACTTATGTGGCAAAGATCATCACCAGTTTTTTTCATATGCATTTTTCTCTTATCACGATTTGACTGATTTGGATGCCTCTGTATGGCATTATAATTATTTTGGCGGGAATAGTGATAATTATCTTGATTATAGTAATTACTACCGCCACTATCATATCTGTGGGTATTTTGATGTGGACCACCACGACCACGACCCCTACGGCCACCACGCCCGGGTTTATATCCACGGCCTCTAAATCGGTCCCCCCTCTACCGGGGTTAGCATGTGCTTCAGGCACTGTATTAGACCCAGAAGTTCGTAAATCGTGATTTCTCAACAGCAATTCATTGGTTTTCTCTGTTGTGAGAAGAACCGAGATTAATTCAGAATATGTTTTAAATTGACGTGGTCTATATTGTTGTTGGAGCACAATATTGGATTTATGCATAATGAAGAAAGTTTTCTCCAATTTATCATATTCAGATAATTTTGTCCCGCAAAGAGCTAGCTGGGACTCAATTTTGAATAATGCCAAATTATAGTCGGCAACAGACTTGAAGTCCTTCAATCTCAGTTTCTTCCAGTCATATCGTGCTTGCGGGAGTATCATAGTTCTGGTGTGATCAAATCTATCTTTGAACTTTTGCCAAAGCTCGGAAGGCCTTTCAATTTGTATATATTCATTTTTTAAATCATCAGATAGATGATAGCGAATAAATATCATTGCGTTCACCTCATCTTTTACAACGGCCTCTTCTATTTTTATAGGCTTCAGGGTTTTAGCCAGGTCTTGACCTTGAAGGTGTAATTTAACATCCAGACACCATGATAAATAATTATCACCGGTGGTATCAAGGATCTGAAAATTTTGCTTTTCGATACCGGCCATTTTTCTACAAAGAAAATAAAATATATTAGTACATGGAAATTCAAACTTGAAATATACAAACCTTTTCTCGAGCAATAACTCGTGCTGATAACATGTTATAGAATGAACTGATTTAAAACTTAGTGATATTATAGAATTATCAAAGCATATATATATATATATATATATATATATATATATATATATATAGAGAGAGAGAGAGAGAGAGAATAATTTAGAGAGAAAGTAAATCTTTTAATTCTCTTAGAATTTTTGGGTGTGTCTTACAATCAAAGTCCATAGCCTATTTATAGGCACAACTCCACAATAATAATACATATTGCTTATGTAATAAAATTAAATTATTCATAAGAGTGGAGTAGTTAGAAGTTTAACAACTCCATTAAAATATTGCTAAAGTACATCTATTATATCATAACAATAAACACTTTTATACAAAATTCAAAAAATTATATAAAACACTTTTACACACAATTTTTAAAAAATATATAATACACTCTTATATTAATTTCAATCCATCTCATAGATCTATCATAACAATTAAACAATTCAATTATCATGATGTATGACATGCTTGGGAGTGGGTTCCGTGAATGACATATCAATATGCATGGCACATATATTCACATATACATCACATAAATATTAATCCGCGAAAAAATAAATATGACGATTTGGATCGATGCCTTAAATATAAAAGCGCCCATGCATCCATATATCAAAACATGCAAAGATCAAATCCTAAACTCACTCCAAAATAAATTTAATAAAGTAGATCTAGTTCTTATATCAAAAACCAAATGGCTCTTATACATTTGTTGGAAATTATTCGGGGCCTGGATTTAATCTGGGTCCAATAAGATCCAACTTTTCAATCAAATTGAACGGAAGCGGAAACGAGGAATTTCAAAAATCAAGTTTTAGATATAAGAACACAAAATCATGCTTATTAAATTTATTCAAACTAAAGGTAGAAAATGAATTTTACCACTTTCGACAATTTCCTTGTTCTTCCCTTTTTATCCGCCAATCCTTTGAATCCCCAAAGTTCGTAGACACTATGATCTTCTAATTCGATCCTCCCTGTTAACGGTAGTGTGTGGGTACCCAAATAATAATTCTAAATTCCTAACTTTTATTTTTCTATGATGTACTCAACTCATGAGATCGTAGGATTTGGTTAACTGAATAGGAGGGGATTTGAACTACGAATAAAATTAGACCACAAAATACTTTGAAAAACCAAAACTAATTTGCTACCCAAGGACGCGTGGGATCTTCTATTCCAAGATGGTGTTTCATCTCTAGATACCCAATTAGTTTGACCAAACCTTTCAAAAGTAACTAATCAAAGTATTGATGTTTGTAAAAAAAATGTAAACATCAATTTGCACATAAATGAATTCTATCAATTATAATGTTTGTAAAAAAAAATGTAAACATCACAACTCTATTATAGTTATAAGTTTAAAAATCACTGCGAAATTGGTCGACAAATATTCTTGTAAAATTGTGAGAATGTGGTCTCCTTTTTATAGGCCTAGTTCAATCTTGTTTCCACTCCAACTCAGTTTCCTATCTAATCTAGATTCATAGTTCTAGATAGACTCAAAATCTAATTGATAATTATCCAATATAATTATCAATTTAATAATTATATTAATATCATAAATATCTTATATTTATTTAATTCCCAATACGGTGAAAACTGTAGAATATCGATATTCCCTAATTAATCGACATTAATATATTAGCCCAAATATTTTGGAAAACTCTTTTCCATAAACCCTTAGGAATATAAAATATTATTTTTAACCCATTTACTCTAGGAAGGCGAACCGGGGACCATGGACCTATAATTATAAGCTCCAATAAATTGAATAAATAATTAACTCTTTAATTAATTTATTTGATTTATTAATTCTGATATTACTCTACTATAAATTCGGAATTGCGCTCTTATAATTATAGAATATCTTACTCTACTAAATGAGTAGTCCACGATATAATCATTATATATAGATTAATCCTCCACAGACAATTCGTAATTAAAGTTAGGTAATATCCGTTAAACCTCTTCAATTACCTCTTATCCTCATTTAACATAAATTCACTAGCGAATGGTTAATTTATAATCAGATTATAAATTAGTGATCTCAAACCATTCAGTTCCAGAATTAACAAATGAGAGAATCGTTTTTCTACTTCTCGCAAGAAGGAATGGATTTCATATATGTGAATTTATACTCCCAGCTATTTAATTCAAATGTGAATCTAAAATGCAAGTGTTGGGAATATCGTAGGACAAACTTAAACGAGCAAATTAAGAATCACACAGAAATAAAAACATGAGTCTATAATCACTCAGGATTAAGATTTATTCATATATGATTATCTAATTATTTAATTTGATTTTCCATTTCTATAACGGAATTTGTATGGAAAATTCAAATTAAATCGGTCCAAGTCCCATATGATCAAATCATATATAAATGCCCCCACTAAGATGTCTCCACATCAACGGTCCGAATAAGACAGTCACATTCAAAATATTATGGACCGCATTAATGATATTTTAATTAAAGATCCCATACTTTAATTAATTTCGTCAAAGACTTAGTTTTAGTTTATTATCCATAATCTTAATCCTCTTGTATATAGCTCTTATATACTAAGATTATGGTTACAATAAATAAACTAGGAATTTTCATGATGTTCAAGAAATACATTCATTATGTAAAAGAGTTTGAAATAAATGTCGCATTATTAGTAATCAAAAATAATTCACAATTGCTTTAAGGGCACTATCCCTAACACATAGTCCGAAGGAATTGTAGGGTTAGTGGCCCCAACTGGTGTGAAAATACTCTGGGCTGTTCGAAAAAAATCATAGGAGTGTCTATAAATATTATATAAATAAAAGTGATTAATTCTTAGCTTATGGGTAGAAAACTACTGGTGTTTTTCAACCTAGCTAGACACCGAGAATCCATTTTTTTAGTTAGATTCAATATTAATGAGAGATAATTACAAAAGGTTCCCTAAGGTTTGGGCTAATTATAAAAATACCAAGAGATTTTTGAAAATTTCGAAAAATTAAATTCTTTGAAGTTTGATTGTATCTTAAATTTAAGGGCATAATTAAATCATTCGATATTTGTTGGCCGACTCTTAAAAAATTGGTTCTAGAGCTTTTGTTGAGCTAGAAAATATGTGATACCCTTCTTGACCCTTTTCAAAATTTCGATGGTTTTTCGTAGTCAACCAAAACATTATCGTCACATTCCTTGTCAAAGATAGGTGGCTCATCATAACCATCTATCTCCTCATCAAAGTTTGGAGGTTCTTCGTAGCCAACCTCTATTATTGTATCATTGTTTTCCTTATCAAAAATTGGTGGTCCATTATATCCAGCATCTTCAACTTACCAGAAAATATACCATCCATGTCCGTGGAATAGGTTTCCAACAGGGTGGACTGGATGGACACAAAATCATAGACGAACTCAAAACCACCAAGAAATGGTTTTTCAATAAGTTTCTTGATTTCTTGATATTGGATGCGCACGAAATTGATTTGTATGGCCAGCAAGTCGATCTGCTGACAAATCTGAGCAGTGTCATTACTCGTAACTTCAAAATCCGAGTGGTAACGAGATGACATATTAAGGATAGTAGTCGGCCTTTGAATACCAACTCATGCAGGTAAAAACATGAACAAAGATATAACTCACCTCGTGCGTTGTTTCGCAAAAATACTATAAGAGAGACAAGAATTGAGAGAAAACTCTCGTTTTTATTAATATCAAAATTCAATCACCCTAAAAATAATAGCAAAACAGATATTTATAGGATTAAACTCCTACAATAATAAAACTCATAACCATTGAAAACTCTTAAAAGATAAGTATATAACCAACTAAAACTAATTCTAATAGATACTAAGATATCTTTAAATAATAATTCAAATATTATCTCCATGAGTAAAAGTGCGTGAGCACGCGAAAAGCGGCCGGAGATGTATTTTTTTGCTGCTACCTGCGCATTTCAGGATTGGCTGTTGCAACGCGTTTATTTTTTGGGTTGGTGCGTCGATGCCGAGCGAGAGAGATGGAGAGAGATTGGCGAGTTGAGGGTTTTCTCTGCCTTAGCTTCAATTCAAGTTGGGCTTTTGGGCTTTCTTTTTTTTCCAAATGAGTTGGGTTCGGTTGTCTGGGGCTTTCTCGCTATTTGGGTAATTAGTAGCGGGTTTTGGGGTGGTTTTGTCCGTGAGAGACGGTTTCACAAGAGACTTCCCCTAAAATAATACACGTAGGTATTATATTTTATCATCAATGTACAAAGAACAACAGAAACAAATCTACAAATGTTGTAGTATGATCAATATAATAGAATCCCAAAATTATAGGAGAACTATAAGATGAGATTTAAAATGACACAATTTTGTATTTGATAGGGCAAAAATAATAGGCTGTGTCATCTCTTTTTGGTATTATTTAGTGACCTTAATGCAAAACAACATATCTTCTTAGGTGGAATACACTAATTAGAGTTGACTATGGACAATATATACATAATCTTTCAACTTCTAATTAAGTATAGAAGCATCCAATCACAAAACAACAATTCCCATCCCTGTTTAACCATACAAAATTATTGATTTGACAGATACAATATATAAAGATTAAGATTTCTTAATCATAAAAAAAGAGTGGGATTATTCCAATGATAATTTATAGTTCCACTAATTAAGGACAATTTACTTTCCAAAATGATTAATAGCTGGCACTCTTTTTCATTTACCGACACTAAGAGCATTCCCAATAGACTCTTTAAATTTAAAGAGCATCTCTTACAAATGAAGAGCATTTTTAAATTTAAAGAGTGAAATTTTTGATATTTTCCAACACTCTCTTTGTATTAGACTCTTTATTTTATCTTTTCCCAACATTAATTTATTACACATGCAATATTAGAAGTAATTAATGAAATTTTGCAAAATTTGTATTATTTTTAGAAAGTGTCAATCAAAAAGATAATTCAAAGTGCAAGAAGCATAATGCAATTAATTATAGAGAGTTATTTTTGCTCTCCAAATTTGGAGAGTGAAAACCCATCCTTTAAATTTAAATGTTAAAATAGAGAGTTTGTTGAAGATCATTTTTTTTAGATGGCTCTTCAAAATGAAGAGGATTTTTCATTTGAAGAGTCTTTTGGGGATGTTCTAGTGCTTCCAAATAACCTCCATTATTAGGGAATCATTTGCTAATTATTGCTGTTTTTAACGTTTTTACCATAGATTATCATAACTCATAACTGCGATAGTAGAACACCACTTAGCTAGGTAGAAGCATTTTTATTTAACTTCACTAAATAAAAGCTAGATTAGATCGATAAACTTTGCGAAAAAGAAATTGACTAGGTAAATAGTGGAACTGTGGAAGTAAACTGAGTTTTCATATACAAATTATTTTTGCCTTAGACTATCAAGTTTATAACCTACGTTTAGTATATATTTAAAAAAATTCATATATAGTAATTCAATCCATTGATGTTCATGGTACCTAATGGATTATATAATTTGAAAAAATGTAAAGATTTTTTATTTTCCCAATTAGAATATTTAATGATTGCTTTGTGATTTATATTTATGGGTTAAAAATTTTCATTATTTAATTACAAGATGCTACAATCAAGCCTCAAGGCGTAGTCTGTACTCCATTGGTTGAGATATGTGTTGTAAAAGTGGATACTCGAATTCGATCACATACGAGTACATATGTCTCCTCCCAAATTTCTCTGGTACTAAAATAAAATCAATAAGGATGCTGTATAATTTTTTCACGCTTTTGAGACGACAAAGACCAACTTGATTTTTTTCTCTGTCTGCCATAACTGTCTGAACAATCGTTTTCTGTTACAAAGCATAATAACTACCTAATATTTTTTTATTTGTATAACGAAAAGAGAGGACGGATCATTTGGCCTAAGACTGTTCATTAGATTTGCACGTGAATCGGTTCACGCCCACCATTACTTTAATTCTCTTTTCATTCTAAAATTAAGTATTTAATAAATTAAGAAAAGAAAATTAGATTTAAAAAAAATATCTTTGAAAAAGAAAGGACTCCCCATAAAAAAATATACTTGAATATTTACATTTAGTGTGAGGATATTTTTAGAAGGAAAGTATCTCAAAAAATAATTCCATTTGGAAGCGTCACATATAATTAGTTTCCTACTACTAATTTAATAATGGGTGGCGCTATTAACACCCCAAAAACCTATCAATACACTCATATCTCTTAATACACCCCATACTCTTTTTATAATTTATTTATTTACTTATTACACCCCCAATATTCCCTGAATTACCCTTCCCCCAAAACTCTAATTCTTTTTCCTCAAAACATTAACCACCCAATACACACATTATTGCAGACGAGAATAAAAGTAAAAAAAAATAGGATCAAAAAACACTACCATGAATAACAAAACTGAACAGAAAGCAATAATTCTTTAATCTTTATTTTGCATGACTGAATGAGATTAACCACTCATGATGTAATAGATGTGAACAGATTTGAAGGTTAGTTGGTGAAGTATATTTTTCCTGGTAATATTTTCCTCAGCTATCTATCAGACAATTCTCGTTTCATCTTTCTACGGATCTCGTTTGGTTGGTCTTGCTCCGATTAACTAATTCTTATTTATATTTAAATCCTTTGAACAACAGTTCGTCAACTTGTGTGTTAGTTGAGCTCTTTTTTGCAAGTTTTAAGGTTTAGAAGAGAAAAATGAAAGAGGAAAATGGGGAAGAAGAAGATTATAAGATTTAAAAATGATGGGGTGTATTTGGAGATTTGATGGGTGTATTTAGAAATTTAGCATGGTAGTAAGGGTATTTTAGTCTTTTTTTCTTTTTTCTCTCAAACCATAGTCGTTTTTACCTCCATCTTTTTCTTTTCTCCAATAGTTGGGTTTTACTTATTTTTTATTTGTCCTCAATAGGTGACTCTTTTTTTTTCCGAGTAAATAAGTTTGTCTCATTTATGAGATTTTGTTCAGAAGATTCAGATGAACCATTACCTGACGATATGCGATATAAGCGAGATCAAGTTCTTTGGCACGTATTTTGTTCAAAGATCTTTTGTTGCGAAGTTATGATTCTACGGATCGATTAGATCCTTTAGGTTTAAAATTTTGTTTAGATCCGCATATGTCTATGATATGTAGGACTTGCAACTATTTTTCATTTGATGTTGTAATCAGTTATAAGTTTTTTCTGATAAATGAACGAAAGTCATTTTGACTCTAAAATAAAGCCTCTCTCACTCCCACGCAGGGCGTAGCCACCGACTTCTTATTCCTAAATTTCAAAATTTTTTTCCTCTAGTCCAATTTTTTTTTCGCCTTAAGAAAAACATAATTCTTTTTTTATTTTTTTCCATGGGAAAAACGGGAGAAAAAATTTTGGGGTACGCTGGAGCCTAAGGAGGCCCCCGTTGGATCCGCTCATACTCCCACGGAAAAAAGAAAAAAAGAGAGAGAGAGAGAGAGAGAGAGAGAGAGAGAGAGAGAGAGAGAGAGAGAGAAGTACGAGCCACAAAATTGGGACACAATTAAAATATTATATATTTTTTCTTCAATTTTTTTCTTTTTCTAAATGAAAAATGTATGGGGGGAAATATAACATAGCATGTGCTGAGCAAAAAGTGTGCACTATGATGTATATGTGTTATGTTTTTGCAATCATGAGTCAAAACCTATCATGATTCATGAGGAGAGGAAAAGAAAAAAAGAAAAGATAGGTGGAGCTGTTCGAGAATTTGAAATATGGAGGCAAAGAAAATCAAAGATTTTAAGGCGTATGAAAATACTTTTCTTTAAGGTTTTATTTGCGCTCTCTCCGATCAGTCTCTCCTCAAAGTTTGTTGAAGTGTTTTATTAGCAAATTATCTCAAAATACAACAAACCTTGAACACTGTTGGGATTACAACCAAAATCAGAGGATATAACGGGGGATAATTCGAACTAACAAACATTTATTACAAACAAAGCGAAAGAGAAAGCAGTAAAGCAAGTCGTGGCGAGCGAACTCTTTCTTTAAGACTGTAACGACCCAATTTTATGAAACTAAAGTACTCTAAAATATTATTAAAAAATTACGAATTTATAAATTAAAGTGATACCAATAATTATAAAAAATTGATTTAGATTTTTTAATTAAGTAAAAAATATATAACAATAATAGTAGTAGTAGTAGTAGTAGTAGTAATAAGTAGTAGTAGTAGTAGTAGTAGTAGTAGTAATAATAATAATAATAATAATAATAATAATAATAATAATAATAATAATAATAATAATAATAATAATAATAATAATAATACATCTTCCAAATTAAATATCCAAAAATTATTCCAAGCATAAATCGGAAACATTAAAGACTTAAATCTAAAATTTAGTCCGATCATAATTATTTAAAATATAAATATATCATGATTTATTCCACCATCCACAACATCATATCTTCAGCCGAATTCCTCAACTTGAAAGTCATGATAATGATAGAGGTGAGCTTCATCTCGCTTTCGAGGGGATATATCTGTCAATATTTAATATAACATGAAAAGCATTCACATAATTACAACAAGAAATTCATTAATTTTCTTTTTCCTCCTCGATCGCCAGTTTGCATATAGCATTGCGGGTTCACCCCAAGATACGTTTGATCCCGAACCCTTTTCATAGCCCCTAGCTTATATGAATTTATTTCCTCTTGACATATATTCCAATCAATGAAGTACAATCATGACACATTAAATAAAGACAAATAATTTAGAAATTCCTAGCTTAAAAATCACAGATATACGATGTAGAAAAATGAACAATAAAAGTCCTAGTCCTCGACCCCTTCAATTTCAACATTAATTAAAATTATATAATTAATATGTGATTTTAATAAATCAAACTAATTAATAAAAGAATTTGTGAAAAATATTGAAAGAAGGCTTGTGAATTGTGAATATATATATATATAATTTAAAGTAGAAAAAATATTTATACCTTATAATTATTAGAAATATGGTGTAAAATACTGTATAAAATTACACATATTTATAATAGTTAATTCCAACCCCTAAACCTAAATTAGCCCCCAATAACTAACCCCTAAGTCCCCTAAAAATAACCCCTAATCTAACCCCTAAAATAACTCCTAAATTAACCCTTATTATTATTTTTTTAAAACAATTAGGATATTACATACTATCCCTCTTAATAAAATTTTGTTCTCGAAATTCGTTAACTCAATAAATTTTCGGAAACAAAAATATTTTTTTCCCTTTTTTTTACACGATGAGTTCTTTGTCTAATATGGAAAGTACATATGCAATAATAATTTTAAGACAAATGACGACTTGAATTCATAAAATGTAATTCTAAAAATTGATAATATGACATTTGAATAGCATGATATAATAAATTGCATACCTTGAGAAATCTGACGAGATATGACGAAGGTGGATGTCACTAGACTATTTTCTTTTTAAAATATTTGAAAGAATTTTTTTTCTAAACAAGTCTACAGAACCGTAAACCTGCTATGATACCACTTGTAACGACCCAATTTTATGAAATTAAAGTACTCTAGAATATTATTAAAAAAATACGAATTTATAAATTAAAGTGATGCCAATAATTATAAAAAAAATTGATTTAGAATTTTTAATTAAGAAAAAGAATATAATAACAATAATAGTAGTAGTAGTAGTACTACTATCATAATAATAATAATAATAATAATAATAATAATAATAATAATAATAATAATACATCTTTCAAATAATAAAAATTATTCCAAGCATAACTGGAAACATTAAAGACTTAAATCGAAAATTTAGTCCGATCATAATTATTTAAAATATAAATACATCAAGATTTATTCCAACATCCACAACATCATATCTTCAGCCGGATTCCTCAACCTGAAAGTCATGATAATGATAGGGGTGAGCTTCATCTCGCTCAGTAGGGATATATCTGTCAATATTTAATATAACATGAAAAGCATTTACATAATTACAACAGTAAATTCATTAATTTCCTCTTTTTCCTCTGACTGACCAGTTCCTACATATAGCATTGCGGGTTCACCCCGAAGATACGTTTCATCCCGGACCCTTTTCATAGCCCCTAGCTTATATGAATTTATTTCCTCTTGACATATATTTCAATCAATGAAGTACAATCAGGAAACATTAAATAAAGACAAATAATATAGAATCCCTACCTTAAAAATCACAGATATACGATGTAGAAAAATGAACAATAAAAGTCATAATCCTCGACCCCTTCATTTTCAACATTAATTAAAATTATATAATTAATATGTGATTTTAATAAATCAAACTAATTAATGAAAGAATTTGTGAAAAAATATTGAAAGAAGGCTTGTGAAGTGTGAATATATATATATATATATAATTTGAAGTAGAAAAAATATTTATACCTTATAATTATTAGAAATATGGTGTAAAATTGTGTATGAAATTACACATATTTATAGTAGTTAATTCCAACCCCTAAACCTAAATTAGCCCCCAATAACTAACCCCTAAGTCCCCTAAAAATAACACCTAATCTAACCCCTAAAATAACTCCTAAATTAACCCTTATTATTATTTTTTTAAAAAAATTGGGATATTACATAGACTCTTGCTGCCCCGTCACGATGGTCACGGTTGCAGGCAACGAGTCTCCCAAGATACAACGACTTTGGTAAAGGATATGAGTACCATAAATCCTTATACCCGGCGAACTAAGATAAGTGAGGCTTAAGGCGATGCCAACACTTCTACGTAACACTTCTTGTGCAGTGCAGATTTTTGAGTGGCAGACAATGAATGTGTATGCACAAATTTTTTCTATGTTTATGATGTATGTTGCATGAATTCCACTGAATGGAGGGACTCCAATATATAGGAAAAACACAAGTGTTTCTCCAAAGGAAAGCCCCAATGATTTTGGACTCAATAATGTCCATCAATCCTCAATCAAATCTTTCCTATTTTAGATTGATTTGTGTCAAGTCAAGCCTTCCAATTGTGGCCTCAATCGGTATAGGAATGATTTGATGCAATCAATCATGTTACCATAAATTGGTGATTTCAGTCAAAGTTGTCTATTTAACGGATAAAATCAAGCAATTTTCCAAACACCGGATTTCATCAATCTACCAATATTCCACATATGTTGTATACATTTCCCACAAATATATCTTTCCAAGTGTACCATTTGTGCATCAATTTCTCACTCACCCATAAATGGTTTTGTGAAAATAAATACACCACTCGTTTCCAAAATTAACGAGTTCCCACACTTATAATTTCGGCTTAACAAAACCGATTTTTCCAACAATCCCCCACATGAGTGGAAACGATGCATGAATGCATGCAGAATCAGTCACTCAGCCCCTGGAGACATTATTGCATCAGGATAGGTAGCTTGTGGCTTTGAACCTTCCTTAGTAAGATACTATCGGATATATCTGCGGCTTAGTGGACACGATGCCTTGAACTACTCCGCATACGAATATACCAAGACAACAGTATTTACACAACAACACTTCTGCTCATCTCGAAGTTCTCTGGTTGTGGCCGTTTTGGCCATGGATCACACTTGGGATTCATAAGTGTTTCATTGAGGCGGCCCGTCTTCACACTTACATAGGTGACCTTGCCTATCAGAGGTACCCTGCAATACCTCACCTTATCAGGTATAGGACGTCATTAAAAGTCCAAAGGACTTAACCTCACCACATGCAGCAGGTTCAATCACTTGGTTATGCTCTCTAGGGAATGGTTAGCTTGAAGCTAAGTACCAAGTGCTACGACTGAACAGTTTAAAGTTTAGTTTTCCCATTGAACCAAGTTCTTGGGATCTCCAGTCATCATGGTTGGATTTCCACTAGAAACTATTCTTTAAGTTGTGGATTTTACACACATTCCCTCTAGCAATTTATGGAATTGATCTCTGTTTAACCATTTAGTGAGCGGATCCGCTATATTCTCCTATGACTTCACGTAGTCAATGGATATAATTCCTCTTGAGATTAATTCCCTCACGATATTGTGTCTCCGGCGAATATGCCAAGACTTACCATTGTACATGGCACTTTGTGCCTTGTCTATAGCTGTTTGGCTATCACAATGTATCAATATTGATGACACAGGCTTGTCCCAACATGGAATGTCCTCGAGGAAGTTTCGAAGCCATTCAGCTTCTTCACCAGCTTTATGTAAAACTATGAATTTCGATTCCATAGTGGACAAATCAGAGTGTTGAATGAAGTGTTGTTGCAGTATCAGTTCGACACCTGAAAATTGAGCGTCTTTATTTCTTTATTTTCGTCCATCGTTTGTTTTCACATACGTTCTGAATAAGTCGATAGTATTCTATTTGGACGAGCAGTGTGTCAAAGTATTGATCTACTCGTAGATAGGAGTTTTGATATGTTTCGTACTAGTTGAGTCATTCGAGTGAATTCTGTAAACGATACTTCAACTAATGAATAAATTTCGCCCTGCTGGCACGTTTACAAGTATTTTTATAATTGTAGACAAATTTTATTTCTGTGTTTTACTTTTATCCGCTGCAAGTTGGTACAAGTGTTACTAGTACTTGTAATAACACTTTCTTCTGAGAACGTTAGGGAACTTAAATTCATTCAGGTGTTGTAGACTCTATTAGTCCAAATAAAATAATTATGTTTTTCGTAAAAACTTTAATTGAGAGACTGTAGAGTTGTCAGATTTATCATGTCGTGTTACCCACCTAGTCTAGAGCAAAGATTAGGTCAGACCAAACAGTAATTGGTTTATTATTTTTGGAGCGCAACCCGACCCACTCCTTGAAATTACACTGTAACATTTGGGCCACACGAGTCGGCCCAGTTTTTTGAGCATAACGGGTCAAGCAGTAATTGACAACTGTAAGACCACCACAATAGGGTGGTTCAAGTTCAAAATGTTGAACTTGAACTTTTTTATACCATTGTGCAATGGTTCAAAGTTTAAGTTCAACTTTTTTGTTCAAGATATTGAACCAAGTTCATGTCTCTCTCTATATGTATGTATGTGTCAATATATATGTGTGTAGATATATAATTTATTTCTTTTTGTATTAATTTGTCATTTAATAGCATTTCTTGTAATTATTTGAACATTATGTTGTTACCCATTTTTGTTGACAAACTTTTTAATTAAATTGTAAAATATTTCTAGTTAACTTTTATTAGTCTAATATTTTTTATTATTCTAATAAGTTATGAAATATATATATATATATATACATATATCTTTTTGTTTTAGTTTGTCACTTAATAACATTTTTTGTAATTATTTGAACTTTATGTTGTTACCCATTTTTGTTGATAGATTTTTTTATTAATATTGTAAAATTGATCTTTTTAGTTAAATTTTATTAGTCTAATAATTTTTATTATTCTAATAAATTATGAAATATATATATATATATATTTGTATTAACTTGTCACTTAATAGCATTTTTTTGTAATTATTTGAACTTTATATTGTGACCCATTTTTGTTGATAAAATTTTTAATTAAAATTGTATACTTGATCTTTTTAATTAAATTTTATTACTCTAATTTATTTTTATTCTAATATAATTATGAAAAATAAACAAGTTATATATATTATTTAATTGAAAATATATACAAAAATAACAATAAATTTATATTACAAAAACATTGATAGTGAGACTCATTTTGAACCATGAACTTAAACTTGCTATTGTGGATGATAGAAGAGGGTGTAGTTATTATTAAAAAAAAAAGAAAAAAAAAGAGGGTGTAGTTCAAATTCAAGTTTTATTGATGTGGCACTGTGAGGACCACAAAAAAACTTGAAACTTGCAACCACCATTGTGGATGCTCTAATTGAGAGACATATTACAATCTCTTGCAGAGGCTGATGACAAAGATTGGATAATTTGTGTGCGCATAAAGGATATATTATTATGAATTAATGGACTTGCACACCCATTTAATACATGACAATGTCAGTTGGAAAATATTAGTTTTGATGATGTACAATTAGTGTAAGTGCATTTATTGAGATTGGTTTTAGTTGTGAAATTTGTGTATAAATATGTGAAACAAGTTGAATGAAAAATACAACAACAAAACATTTGATACATTTCATATTGCTTTCTTTATATTTGATTTCTTACAAGTATATACAATATATAATACTTGATAAATATATAAATATTATTGTAGTACATCTTATATTGGGAAAAGAAATTATTTACAACACGTTATCAGCACGAGTTATTGCTCAAGAAAAGGTTCGTATATTTCAAGTTTTGAATTTCTTTGTACTAATTAATTTTTATTTGCTTTGTAGAAAAATGGCATGTATCGAAAAGCAAAAATTTCAGATCCTTGATACCACTGGTGATAATTATTTATCATGGTGTCTCGATGTCAAGTTACACCTTCAGGGTCAAGATCTGGATAAAACATTAAAGCCTGTAAAAATTGAAGAGGTTGTGGTAAAACATGAGGCGAACGCAATGATATTTATTCGCCATCATCTATCTGATGATTTGAAAAATGAGTATATACAAATTGAACGGCCTTCTGAGCTATGGCAAAAGCTCAAAGAAAGATTCGATCACACCAGAACAGTGATACTCCCACAAGCACAATATGATTGGCAACATCTAAGGTTGCAGGACTTTAAGTCCGTTGCCGACTATAATTCGGCATTATTCAAAATTGAGTCCCGACTAGCTCTTTGTGGGACAAAGTTTTCTGAATTTGATAAATTGGAGAAAACTTTCTCCACTATGCATAAATCAAATATTGTGCTACAACAGCAGTATAGACAACGGCAGTTTAAAACATATTTTGAATTAATCTCGGTTCTTCTCACGGCAGAGAAAACCAATGAGCTGCTGTTGAAAAATCACGATTTGCGACCTTCTGGGTCTAATGCAGTGCCTGAAGCACATGTTAACTCTAGTAGAGGAGGGGGCCGATTTAGAGGTCGTGAGTATAAACTCGGGTGTGGGGGCCGCAGGGGTCGTGGTCGTGGTGGTCCAACTCAAAATACTCACAGATATGATCGTGGCGGTCGTAATTACTATAATAGAGATAATTATCACTATCCCCGCCAAAATGATTATGCCAAACAGGGGCATTCAAATCAGTCAAATCGTGATAAAGGAAAAATGCATATGGAAAGAACTGGTGATGATTTGTGCAACAGATGTGGAATGACAGGACATTGGGCCAAAACATGTCGTACTGCCCAACACCTGGTAAATTTATACCAGGAATCAAAGAAAAACAAAGGCAAAAGTGTTCATACACATGCCACTGAGGCATTAGATCCATTTAATGATACTGAGGCCTATACATCTGAAATTTTACAGAATCCTGTCTAGGATTGGAAATCGCTCGAAATATCAGATTTCTTTGAAGATCCTGCTTCTGAGGCACAAGGTGCCGAATGGTTAAAATAAACCAGATATGATATAGTTGTGATCTCTCTCGGAGGGTGTGTTTCCGAGATTGAGTTTATATGATTGTACCCATGTTTGTATTTTTTCGAGTGATATATTCCCGGCTTTAAGTTTTTATGAAATAAATAAATCGGTTTGTGTCTAACATTTCAATCATAAAATATTAGTAAATTTCTACCAAATTATTTACAAAATTTACATTCAAATTTTTCACATTAATTTTTCTCCTCCAACGGCTATATCAACGACTATGAACAGTAACTTTTATCTATAAATATACCAACATTTCATTCAAAAAATTCACACATATTCTCTCATCCTTCTAAAAACTCCACATTTCTTTCATTCCAAAAATGGTTAACTTAATGTTAGTATTTATCATTACAATGATCTTCATATACACTATCCTGCTTTTTATTGGAGAATATACTCCAGGAGAATTTTAGATTTTTATTGATCTCTTTGTCTTCATAATTCTTCCTCTCTTAACTATAACAATTTATTTTAGCATGTTGTAACAATTAGATGATTATGTACGTCTATGTTTTCGAATAAAATCATTTATTTAAATTTTTGCATTGATGTTTTTATGTAAAGTTTTTAATAATCGTATAATATTAATTCAATAATAATTATACCAGGTACACATGGGAAACACCGAGAAAAGAGACTATTGTCTACTTGATAGTGTTAGATAAATGTTTTTATCATGATTTTGATGATTATGTTCGATTTTGTTCAAATGAGTTTTTAAACCAAAACAATGTCCCTAAATATTGTCTAAATACTTCCGATCAACTTAAAATGTTTTTACTATTTTTCGGAGTATTTTTTGGAGTTTATTTTCGATAAAAAATTGGACAACACATTTGTTTCAGGCTCGACCGGTCGCCCTATAGGGCAACCCGTACCTGAGTTGAGTTGAGAAACATAAAATGGGGCGTAAGAAAAATAGGGCAGGGCGACCGGTCGACCTGGTGGTCGACCGGTGAGGGCGACCAGTCGACCGACGGGCGACCTGTACCTGGGAGTTGGATTTTTGTTCCAGACTTCTCTGTTTCGTAAAATCTTCAGGTCCAACCGGTCACAGCTAAGGGCGACCAGTCGCACCCCCCTTCGACCGGTCCCCCTGTGTAAAAATTTGCAGAATTCAATTTCAATCTTATCTCTCAAGCGCGACCTGGCCGAACCCCTTGTTTATCAAAGAAATGTCATTGCATTTTCGCATATTTTTCCTATTTTGTGGGATTGATTTCTAACAGCTATATTGATCATTTTAAATGGTTTCTTTTGCAAAGAAATCACTCCCCAAGGAGGAGCCAATGTCTGGAAATGAAAGCCAAGTCCTCTCCTATAAATAGAGGCTTCATTCAAGCAACAAGACACAACAACTTAATACAAGCAAAAAGAGCAAACAAAGCAAACACTTCTATATCTTGTTGTATTAGCCTAAGCACTTTTACTTGCACAAATTTGAGGTCTAGGCTTTCAATTCTTGATTACACTTGTACTCATATTGTTTCAATCTTTATTGAGTTGTAATCTTGATTTTGGTCATCATTCAACACAAGACATCCTTGTGAGTATTCTTGTGGTAAGAATACACTCTTGGTGATCTAGGTGATAGGTGTTTGAAGGTTGTGGTAATCTTCAAAGATGTTGTAGAGGGTTGTGGTAATCCTCAAGGTGGTGAAAGAGGGTTGTGGTAATCCTCAAGTGTTGTATTAATTTTTGGTAAATTAATAAAAAAAAATCTTTTGAAATCCATCCCTGAGATATCTTTGGGTGGTAGAGGATTAGGCCCAGGTGGGTTGAACCTCTTTAAATCAACGAGTGTTGTTTATTTTCCGCATTTACATTCTTGTCATTTACTTGTTGTTTTGAAAAAGAGGGTGATTTGCGAAAAATCGGCATAATCTATTCACCCCCTCTAGATTATCGTAGCCACTTGGACTAACAAGTGGTATCAAAGCCAAACTCTTTGGCTAGCTCGCCCGAGTAAAGAGAAAAGATCCATGGCTACAAATGATGCTCATCTCACCACCGGCGCCCACCAATAAGCCACCACTATTCGACGCCAACAACTACGCATTTTGGAAAGACCGTATGGAGTGCTTCCCTACAAGGGTGCGGGTTCGACATTTGGAATGTGGTCATTGAAGGAGTTGATCAACCAACAAAGAAATCGAGAGGATGGCACCTTGGCTCCTAAACCTTTCAAGGAGTTTGATGAAAACGACAAAAAGGCTTTCTCTCTAAACGGTAAGGCCTTAAATATTTTGCATTGTTCTCTTACCGCCACCGAGTACAATCGCATAAGAGGCATAAGGTCGGCACATGAGGTTTGGGAAAAATTGGAGACAATCTATGAAGGGACTAAGAAAGTCAAGCAAGCAAGAAAGACCATGCTTGTTAAAGACTTCAAAACTTTAACATGTATGATGGCGAAAGCATCTCCAAGATGGTGGAAAGGCTTGACAATATTGTCAATTCTCTTGTGGCCCTCGGCAAAGTCATCTCCGAAGAAGACAAGGTGACCAAGGTATTGAATGCACTTCCCGGCTCATGGTCCGAAAAAGTAACGGCAATCACGGAGGCACAAAATCTTGAGACACTCAAGTTTGATGAGCTTATTGGAAATCTACTCATCTATGAAGTCTATCTCAAGGAGAGGAAAAATTCCAAACCATCCACAAATCAATCGAGCATGCAAATTATTCCTAAAGGTCTTGCTTCTTCCTCTAATAATGCATACTATGATAATGATGATGATGATGAGGAAACGGCCGCACTTGTTCGAAAATTTGCAAAATTTGTGAATAAAAATAAAGCAAGAAAACCAAGAGATAATGCTTGCTTTAAATGCGGAAAACCCGGGCACTTCATTGCCGATTGCCCAAAGCTCGATGAAGAGGAGCAAAAGAAAAGGAAGCCTTTTACAAAAAAGAAGGCTCTAAATGCGGAGGTCAAAATATGGGATGAACTACTCGAAACTACCGATGAGGAAGGAGAAACCGAACATGGTCTCATGGCCTTAGACGATGAAAATAATGAGGTACACTCTAATTCCTCTACTTCCTCCATAGTTGATGACTTGCAATGTGATTTTGATGAATTGCAAGAGTTTCAAAATTTAATTGTTAAATAATGAGGTAACTCTTCTTTCTCTCTTAGTAATGTTCTTTTGGTTGAAGGGCTTAAGTTTAATTTGATAAGTGTTAGCCAACTTTGTGATTCAAAATATGATGTTTCCTTTAATAAAGAAAAATGCCTTATACTTAAAAATGGTGAAATTATTTGTGAAGCAAATATAAAAGGCAATCTTTACAAAATTTGTACAAGTGATTTGGTTAGTCAAAATGTTTCTTGTTTAGTCGCCAATAATGATTTAACTAGTTTATGGCATAGGCGACTTGGACATGTTGGATACAAGAATTTGAAAAATATTTACAAAAACCAACATGTGAAAGGACTACCCAAATTGAATTTTGAAAATCTTGGCTTATGTGACACTTGTCAAAAGAACAAATTAGTTAAAAGTAGTTTCAAGCCAAAAAACGAAATTTCCACAACCAAACCCCTACAAATGCTTCACCTTGATTTGTATGGGGATATTGGTACGGCTAGTCTAAGTGGAAAACATTACACTTTTGTTATCGTCGATGATTTTTCTAGATATACTTGGGCTCTTTTTCTTACCAATAAAAGCGATGCCGTTAATGAGTTCGTTAAGTTGTGTAGACTTATTGAGAATGAAAAAGAAGACACTATCAAGTCTATTCGAAGCGATCGCGGTGGAGAATTTGACGGTGAATTTAGAGTATTTTGTGAAACCAAAGGATATGCTCATAATTTCTCGGCTCCAAGGACACCTCAACAAAATGGAGTAGCCGAACGGAAAAATCGGACATTACAAGAAATGAGTCGGTCCATGCTCAATGAATTTTCACTTCCAAAATATTTTTGGGCTGAAGCCGTAAGTACCGCTTGTTATGTCATTAATCGAGTTTATATTCGTCCTAAAATGAATAAAACTCCATATGAGCTTTGGAAAGGTAGAACTCCAAATATTAGTTATTTCAAGATATTTGGTTGTAAATGCTTTATTTTGAATACCAAGGATCAATTGGACAAACTTGATCCTAAGGCCGATGAAGGGATATTTATGGGATATTCAACAAAAAGCAAAGCATATCGGGTTTACAATAAGATTAGTGGAGTTGTTGAAGAATCCATTCATGTTAAATTCAATGAAGCTTCGGGAGTTGAAAGAATTCCTAATGATGAAAGTGATGAAGAGGATATTATCGAACAAATTGTTCAAATTGATGATCAACCGTCTACATCAAATGATCAACTGTCCACTTCAAATGGTCCTCAAGAAGATAGAGGTGATATCTCGGATCTTCCCGTTGCATTGAAATTTAAGGGAGATCACCCAGAAGATCTTATTATTGGTTATCCCCTTGACAAAGTGATGACTCGGAGAAAATTTGCCGAGAAAGCTCTTATTTCTCAAAAGGAGCCTAAAAATGCTAAAGAGGCTATTGAGGATGAGGATTGGTTCCTAGAGATGCAAGAGGAGTTGAATCAATTTGAAAGAAATGATGTATGGGAATTGATACCTTGTCCTCCTTCTCAAACCATTATTGGTACAAAATGGGTATTCCTAACAAACTTGATGATCAAGGCAATATTGTTCGAAATAAGGCAAGGTTAGTAGCTCAAGGGTATTGTCAAGAAGAAGGTATTGACTATGATGAAACTTTTGCACCCGTAGCACGTTTAGAAGCTATTCATATTTTACTTGCCTATTCTTGTTTTAAAAATTTCAAACTTTACCAAATGGATGTTAAATCCGCGTTCTTAAATGGTATTATTCAAGAAGAAGTCTATGTAAAACAACCTCCGGGGTTTGAAAATTTTTCTAGGCCTAATGATGTTTATAAACTTAAAAAGGCCTTGTATGGTTTAAAACAAGCACCCCGTGCATGGTATGATAGACTTAGTTCTTTTCTTTTACAAAATGGTTTTATAAGAGGTAAAGTTGATACAACTCTATTTGTTTTTGAAAAAGGGCAAGATTGTTTACTTGTGCAAATTTATGTTGATGATATCATCTTTGGTGCTACTAATGATTCTTTGTGCAAGAAATTCTCTAAGTTGATGCAAGGAGAATTTGAAATGAGCATGATGGGGGAGCTCAACTTCTTTCTTGGACTCCAAATTAAGCAATGTCAAGAAGGTATTTACATTTCACAATCTAAGTATACAAAAGAACTTTTGAAAAAATTCGGTATTGAAGAAGGAAGAACCGTCTCTACTCCCATGGCAACAAATGTCAAAATTGACAAAGATGAGAAAGGCAAGTCCGTGGATGAATCAAAGTATCGAGGTATGATTGGTAGTTTGCTTTATTTAACCACTAGTAGACCGGACATTCTTCATGTCGTATGCCTATGTGCTCGTTTTCAAAGCAATCCCAAAGAATCTCATATGAGTGCCGTTAAAAGGATTTTTCGATATTTAAAAGGCACCATTCAATATGGTTTATTTTATCCAAAGAATGAAAATTTTTCTCTTAAAGGTTATAGTGATTCGGATTATGCGAAATATTGATGATCGGAAAAGTACTTCCGATCATATCAATTTTTAGGCGATTGCCTAGTTTCTTGGTTTTCAAAGAAGCAAAACGTGTTTCTCTTTCAACGGCGGCCGAATATATTTTCGCCGCATTTTGTTGTACTCAACTTCTTTGGATGAAACAAACTTTAGCGGATTACAAATGCTCTTTTGAAAACATACCTATTTTTTGTGATAACATATCCGCTATAAATATTGCTCAAAACCCGGTTCATCATAACCGTACTAAACATATTGAGATTCGACATCATTTTCTAAGGGATTGTGTTTCAAAACGTAAAATTGAAATATCTTTTGTACCATCTCAAGATCAATTAGCGGACATTTTTACAAAACCGCTATCTTCCGAGACTTTTTCATCAATACGAGCTCGGTTAGGCATAATGCATATTGAATGAGGCTTACGTTTGCGTTTTGCACGTTTTTAAAACTTAGGGGCGAAAAATTGGATTTTTGGTTGAAAATTCGGATTTTGGAAAAACTGACAAACAGTGGGCTGAAAGGGTTGAGGGCAACCGGTCGCCCTCAACGTCGACCGGTCGCCCTAAGCCATTTCTTGGATTAAAATGGTTCTGTCTTCAGCATTCGCAACTTTAACATTTTTTGGCCATTTTTCGTCCCCTTTGCCAAATTCTCACATATTTCATCCAAAAATGTTTTGTTATGCATTTTTTTCACAACATGGACATTATATATCATGATCATCATCATTATGGCTCATCTTTTCCGATCAAATGGTAAGAATTTCTCTTCTTTTGATCAATTGGGTTGAACCCTTGAGTTTATGACCTTATGGTATATTTTTTGATATCTTTTGCATATGATTTTGATGAGCTTATTTATTATGATTGAATTACATAATGTTTGAGATGAATTGGTGATAAAATTTTTTGGCTTGTAACATTTACAAAGGTTTTATAAAACCTCTTTTATTTTTCACGCACACAAGGTGTTCGATGAAATGTCGCAATGAAAATTTCAACATCTACATGATTCTCTTGCTTTCAAAAAGTCTTCTATACTTATTGAGATCATGATTTTGCAATCAAAACGAGCGTATGAACTCTTCATATTACATTTCTCCCACTATTCCTTGGATTCTACGCTTTAATTGCCCAACGGTTAGTAAACCGTCCCTTTGGCGCACTTTGATATTTTTATGGTGTTTTCACCATTCTAACATTCTTTTTGATGATTTCAAAGGGGGAGAAACAGGATATTGGCTCGTAAGCTCAAGAAAAGCTAATAAAAGCTCGCAACAAAAAGCTATGGCTTCTTAAAGCCAAAAATACCTAGTCCATGGCTTGAACTTTGGATTTAAATGAAATTGACTATAAGTATTGTGACAGGGGGAGCTTCTTAGCTCATGATGCATCTTATATAAGCTTGTTATAGCTTGTGCTTCTAACTTTTAATTATCGTTTGCCGATATGCTCATAGATAGGGGAGCTTTGTATGAAATACTTCTAACGGATAGTTTTCTTGTAAAACCGGAATATTTTACTTGCTTTTAAAATCGTCCTCAAGAAAATTGTTTTGGTTTGTAATTATCAAAAAGGGGGAGTTTGTTAGATAAATGTTTTTATCATGATTTTGATGATTATGTTCGATTTTGTTCAAATGAGTTTTTAAACCAAAACAATGTCCCTAAATGTTGTCTAAATACTTCCGATCAACTTAAAATGTTTTTACTATTTTTCGTAGTATTTTTTGGAGTTTATTTTCGATAAAAATTGGACAACACATTTGTTTCAGTTCGACCTGGCCGCCCCATAGGGCAACCCGCACTGAGTTGAGTGAGAAACATAAAATGGGGCGTAAGAAAAATAGGGCGGGCGACCGGCCGACCGGTGGTCGACCGGTGAGGGACGACGATCGGCCGACGGGCGACAATTGCACTGGGAGTTGGATTTTGTTCCGGACTTCTCTGTTTCGTAAAATCTTGAGTCCAACCGGTCACGGCTAAGGCGACGACCACGCACTCCCCTTCGACCGGTCCCCCCGTGTGTAAAAATTCGCGAATTCAATTTCAATCTTATCTGTATGCGCGACCGGTCGAACCCTTGTTTATCAAAGAAACTATCTCTGTTGCATTTTTCGACGCTTTTTCCTATTTTGTGGGATTGATTTCTAACGACTATATTGATCATTTTAAATGGTTTCTTTTGCAGCAAAATCACTCCCCAAGGAGGAGCCAATGTCTGGAAATGAAAGCCAAGTCCTCTCCTATAAATAGAGGCTTCATTCAAGCAACAAGACACAACACTTAATACAAGCAAAAAGAGCAAACAAAGCAAACACTTCTATATCTTGTTGTATTAGCCTAAGCACTTTTACTTGCACAAATTTGAGGTCTAGGCTTTCAATTCTTGATTACACTTGTACTCATATTGTTTCAATCTTTATTGAGTTGTAATCTTGATTTTGGTCATCATTCAACACAAGACATCCTTGTGAGTATTCTTGTGGTAAGAATACACTTGGGTGATCTAGGTGATAGGTGTTTGAAGGTTGTGGTAATCTTCAAAGATGTTGTAGAGGGTTGTGGTAATCCTCAAGGTGGTGAAAGAGGGTTGTGGTAATCCTCAAGGTGTTGTATTAATTTTTGGTAAATTAATAAAAAAAAATCTTTTTGAAATCCATCCCGGAGATACTGGGGTGGTAGAGGATTAGGCCCTAGGTGGGTTGAACCTCTTTAAATCAACGAGTGTTGTTTATTTTCCGCATTTACATTCTTGTCATTTACTTGTTGTTTCGAAAAAGAGGGTGATTTGCGAAAAATCGGCATAATCTATTCACCCCCCCTCTATATTATCGTAGCCACTTGGACTAACAGATAGTGCAACAACGCACTCAATATTAACAAATAAAGTATATTTCTCGAGTGTGAAATTGTGTAAGGCACAAGTTACAACTATATCTGGTCCCGTTGAGATTATTGATGGCTTCGGGAATGCAACGGTGGTGTTGCTTAATGATACAATCTTGCATATTGAAAATGCATTATTATCTAGTAGATCAAAAAGGAATCCACTGAGTTCTAATGATGTGCGTGATAATGGATATCACTTGGAGACACTAAATGAACATAATAAAGAGTGTCTATGTATCACATCCTATAAAATGGGAAAAAAAATTGCCCATGAGAAATTTTGAGCAACAGTTTCTGGATTGTATTGTGTCCAAATTAAAGTTTTTGAATCATATGCCACCATGCCTTGGAAGCTGGTGAATCCTA
Source organism: Rehmannia glutinosa (assembly GCA_016081115.2). Classification (NCBI taxonomy): domain Eukaryota; kingdom Viridiplantae; phylum Streptophyta; class Magnoliopsida; order Lamiales; family Orobanchaceae; genus Rehmannia; species Rehmannia glutinosa. The sequence continues at coordinate 89,516 of JABTTQ020000436.1, read as the reverse complement.
ATATATTTGGGTTATGGCATGATCGCCTTGGACACCCAAGAACAACTATGATGCGTAGGATTGTTGAACACACTAATGGACATCCATTGAAAAGCACGAAGATGCTAATGTCCAAAGATTATTTCTGTGAATCGTGTTCACAAGGAAAATTTATTACTAAACCTTCCATGGAAAAGGTTGGTTATGAATCACCATCATTTTTACAACATATTCTGTAAGTCCAAGCGGCTACGATAATCTAGAGGGGGGGTGAATAGATTATCTCCATCTTTTCAGTTTTACCCTCTTTTTCGAACCGAATGCTCAAAGACAATAATAAAGGTGCGGAATGTAAACAACACACGCCGATATATAGAGGTTCAACCCACCTAGGGCCTAATCCTCTACCACCCCAAAGATATCCTGGATGGATTTCAAAAAGAAAAAAGTTTTTATTAATTACCAAAATTAATACATCACCAACTTACAACAACACCTTGAAGAGCACCACACTCTTCTTCAACACCACCTTTGAGATTACCACAATCTCTCTTGAAGATTACCACAATCTCCAACGGAACCTTGTGAAGATTACCACAATCTTCAACCTTGAAGAATACCAAATTCTTCAACACCTCAACAAGAAGATTACCACAATCTTCTCACACCTAGCACCTAGATCACCCAAGTGTGTTCTTACCACAAGAACACTCATAAGGATATCTTGTGTTGAATGATGACCAAAAAATCAAGATTACAACTCAATAATGAATAATACAATTTGAGTGCAAGTGTAATCAAGAATAGCCTAGACCTCAAGGATGTGAAAATGATAAGCTACCAAAATTACAACAAGAATAATGACAATGAAGAACAAGTGTATTCTTGAGTGTATCTTGTTGTGTTGTAGTTTTCTCTCTTATTGTTGTGCTTCAAATCTTCCTCTATTTATAGGAGATGGTTGATACTTGATAGGCTCCTCTTGGAATCTGATATCTATAAAAAAATTGCAATTAAAATCAAGATTATAGCTGTTAGAAATCAATCCCACAATTTAGGGAAAAGTCAGTCACTGCACAACAGCTTAGATTTTTCTTCATGTCAACCATAGGGCGACCGGTCGACATACACCTCGACCGGTCGACATCCACCCCAACCGGTTGCCCTCTTCAAAAAATCGAAACAGAGAAGTTTGCAAATTTGAACCAACCTTCAGGTACCGATCGCCCTATAGGTCGACCGGTCGATGTCACCGGTCGCCCTATAGGGTGACCGGTCACCCTCACCATTTTCTGCAAACATGAAGTATTCTGTTTTGCACAACTTTCAGGTACGGGTTACCCTATACAGCGACCGGTTGACCTCAAAACAAAAGTGTTGTCCAATTTTATATCGAAAATAAACTTCAAGAAATACTCCAAAAAATTGTGAAACCATTTTAGACCAATCGGGAGTATTAGGACAACATTTAGAAACATTGTTTTGGTGTAAAAATACATTAACAAAAAATCATTAAAAGTGTTGTCCAATTTTGTCGAAAATAAAACTTGAAGAAATACTCCGGAAAATATTAAAATCATTTTAAATCATTTAGGAGTATTTTGACAACCTTTAAAACCATTGTTTTGATATAAAAACAAAATCATCAAAATCATGATAAAACCATTTATCAAACAATCTCTCCCTTTTTGATGATTACAAACCAAAATAATTTTAACGAGGTCGATTTTGAAAACAAAACAATTTTACCGATTAAAAGGAACTATCCGTTGTGAGCGACAACATTCCACGCAATATAATCACAAGGATGGGAGTGAAGATATTCAAACACATATAGCAAAAGCTCCCCCTATCAATATGCACAACAAGAGTAATATAGAAGCAATCAACCAAAAGCTAAAAGCTCAGCTTTTACAACTTGAGCTTAAATATCAAGAGCTTATGAGCTCCCCCAGTCAACAAAACATCATTAGACATGAATATGAGTCCATACTATAACAAATGGACTAAGTATAATCCACAACTTATGGCTTTTAACAGCCACAGCTTATAGCTTCTTTCTCGAGCTTATATTAGCTTATATGAGCTAATGAGCTTATAACCTGTTTCTCCCCCTTTGGAATCATCAAAAAGAATGTTAGCACGATAAAAACATCATATAATCATATCAAAGTGCGCAACTAAACCGATGTATCGAGCTATTTGAACAATGAAGCTTATAGGCCAAACGGGAGGGAAAAGTCGATCATACAACTTGTAGAAGCTTATGAAAACTCATTTGATTTGCAAAATATGATCTCTATAAATATATAAGACTTTTGAAATCGAGAGAATCATGTAGGTGATGAATTTTTCATTGAAACATTTTATCGAACACTTGGCGGGCGTCAAAAATTGAAGAAGATATATATAGCCCTTGTAAATGCAATCAAGCCAAGTTTTTCATCACCAAATCAGTTTAGACACAATACAATATATCATAAATAACAATCTCATCACAAACATATACAAATTTCATCAAGAAAATACATATAGGCCAAGTTCTCAAGGGTTCAACCCAATTGAGATAAGGAAGTAGAATTCTTACCATTTAATCGGTAAAGACAAGCAATGATGATGATAATCGAGCCTAAAAATATCCAAGAAATGGAATGTATGCAATAAAACACATTTGAAGTGAAATGTGTGTGAAATTTGCAAAGGAGACGAAATAGAGAGGAAAAACCTTAAACTGCCAAAATGCAAGAACAGAGACGGTTTTAACCAATTTTGAGATGTGGGCGACCGGTCAGGGCATAGGGCAACCGGTCGACCCCTGCCCTGGCAGCCCACTGGTTCTGTTCTGTTTTGAAATTCCGAATTTGATCCAAAAATCCGATTTTTCGCTCCTAAGTTTTGAAAACGTGCAAAATGCAAACCTAGACCTCATTCAATATACCTTATGTCATAATCAAGCTCGAAATGAGGTAAAATACTCGGCGGTGAGTGATTTAAAAAGTCCGCGAGTTATCCTTGAGACGGAATTAAACACATCTCAAGTTTTTGTTAAACATGCAATCCCTTTGAAAAATTATCGAATCGCAATATGTTTAGTTCGATTATGACGAACCATATTTTAAAAAATTATTATCACCGGACTTGTTATCCCGAAAAATAATAACGTTTTAAGACTTTGGATACAACAAGTCATAAGAAAAAGTGCCTAAATATTTGAAAATTTCTTTTAACGGCACTTTAATGAGATTCGTTGGGATAGTTTTTGAAGTCGAGCATATTGACATATAAAATGTCGAGTCTAAGGAGTAATAAATGAAGATGAACATACCTCGAATTTGTTTGTCAATCAACATGCCTACTTCAACCTTTTGTCAATTTTCGCATTTGTAGTCATATAGGTTGAAATGGTTCTTTCCTTTTCAATGCCTTATTTCTTCTTTTCTATACTTTGAGTGTGGAATATAATCACCTTCTTGGCATTGTTGAACTTTAATTCCAATGATCAAATTCGAGCTTCCCTCATCATGATCATCTTAGGTTCACCTTGCATTGACTTGGAAAAATATCTTGCACAAATATTTATTAGTAGCAACATAAATTTGCACAAGTAAACAACCTTGCCCTTTTTTCAAAACAAGAAGTGTAGTATCAACTTTACCTTTTGTAAAATCATTTTGCAAAAATAGCTAAGTCTATCAAACCATATACGGGATACTTGTATCAACCGTACATGGCCTTTTATAAAAATCATTTGGCCTAAAATTTTAAACTCCGATAGACTTCTATTTGAATAAAACCATTTAGAAAATTGGATTTAACATCCATTTGGTAAAGCTTGAGATTTTCTTAAAACAAGAATGGGCAAGTAAAGTGCAAATAACTTCTAAATGTTCTATGAGTGCAAATATTACATCAAAATTATTACCTTATTCTTGACAATATCATTGAGCTACTAACCTTGTCTTGTTCATCAAACTTGTTGCGAAATATCACAAATTTCTGCAAAATCTTAACAAGATATTTTGCACACGAGCATAGTAATATCAAATAATAGATACACTATTTTAAGCACCACATACTATGCATCATCAAGTGTCTAATAAATCATGCAAGTTCAAATAAGCTTAAGAAAGCTACAAAAGGTCTCTTTTGAAATTTGAAAATCCGATAGCATATAGTTGAGACCTCATTTAAAAGAAGTATTTGAACAAGAGTTGACAAAGCAAATATGTGCAATCAAATATCGAATAATGCCTTTCAAAGAATCTAAAAATCCTCTTAATGGAACTTGTATGAAATACTATGAAAAACAAGCACATAGGCACATGGCAATACATATATCGAGTCTATAAGAATAAGAATAACACAAGTAAACGTACCTCGATAATTAATGCCTTTTTTGACAAATAATGACGTAAATGGCCATTTATGAAAATATGTAAATCCTACATAATTCTTAAAACAAATCTAGCACAAATCATAATGATAAAAGTGTAGGCTAAGAGATATCACAAGTAAGCTCATGCCATAAAAATCCATAAGAGATGATAACACACTTTAGCCTACAAAAATGCACAAGAGTTTTTAAAAACATCATATAAGGTCTTCTTTTTCAAAAAAAAATTTAAAAGCACAAATATATATTGAAGACCTTAATTAAAAAATAAATACTTGAAAACTCATTTTGCAATTAAGACACAAATAAAAGCATGCATAATAACAAATAAAATGCATATTTAACTAGGGAGATACGGGTTACCAATTACGCCATTTCCATGGGTTGTGCCGTTCCCATTGTTGATGATACCTTCCCCTTGAGAAGTCACTTTGTTGATGATGGCTCCTTTGATTACTCCATTTCCAAGATTTTTGTCCTTCCCATTGTTGATAGTCTCTTCTTCTTTGAAAATCATCTTGTTGATGATGTTTTTGCCATTTCCAAGGATTTTGTTCTTCCCATTTTTGATTATATCCTCTTCTTGAATATTGGCTTTGTTGAAAATGTTTTCTCCTTTGATCAAATGAATTGGTCATTTGATGTCTTCTTGGCGGTATGAATTTTCTCCGATTATTATTTCGCCGGGTACCTAATACAACATTATTTTGTGGTACCCTCAAGTGCTTGGGTCCTTTAGGATTAGCTTTGAGACTTTTAGGTCTCCAATAATGATTAGAGCAATTTCTAGCCCGACAAGTATTAGCCGTATGACCCTTTTTACCGCAATAAAAGCATGTAATAATTCTAGGAGCATAATGACCAACGTTCTTAGAGACTTGATTCTTTTTCATGTGATTAACATCCTTAGGCTTATGATCAAGTTCTAGTTTCGAATTATCACAACAATCAACAATATTGGTCATTCTATCGGTACTCAAGTTGGATTTAGATAAGTCATTTTTCAAGCAATTTATATCCTCAACAAGAGTACTATTTTCTTTCTCAAGGTTTCTAACTTTGTCAAGAGTGGTGGTGTGAGCACATGATAGTGATTCATAGGAAGTAAATAAACTATCCTTTTCATTTTTCAAAACATTGAATTCCTTTTTCAAATTTTTGTACTTAACAAGTAAATTTTGGAATTCATTTTGAAGATCATCAAAATCATTTTGCAAATCACTATAATCATTTTGAATAACAATATCATAGGAAGTAGAGGGTTTAAGACATACCTCGTTTTCTTCTTCGACGCCCATAAAACATTGTTCGATTACTTCATAGTTGGAAGTTGTAAAAGGCTTGTTCCTTAGATTTGAACTTGTATCCCTTTGAGAAGTAGATGCTTTTGTTTGACTCCTTTCATTTGCAAATACTCCATAGATGGCTTCTAATTTTTGCCATACTTCATGTGCCGATTGAATTCCTACAATATGTTCATATTCCAAATTAATAAGTAAACAATACAAAATATTGAGAGCTTTACCGTTTAAGGAGATGATTTTCTTCTCTTCATCATTTAGCTCTTTGAGGCCTTTGGAGGTGTGTGGTGTGTCTATCATCGGAATGGATTCTCCATTTATGATGGTGTTCCAAATATCAAACCCGCAACCTTGTAAATAACATTACATTCTTTCTTTCCAAAATATAAAATTTTTGGAATCAAACCGAGGTGGTTTGGTGGTGGAGGTGCCGGTAAGATGAGCTTCGTTCGTAGTCGACGATTGTTCCTCTTCACTCGCGATGTGAAACGAGCTTGCCAAAGAGTTTGGCTTTGATACCACTTGTAAGTCCAAGCGGCTACGATAATCTAGAGGGGGGTGAATAGATTATCTCCATCTTTTCAGTTTTACCCTCTTTTTCGAACTGAATGCTCAAAGACAATAATAAAGGTGCGGAATGTAAACAACACACGTCGATATATAGAGGTTCAACCCACCTAGGGCCTAATCCTCAACCACCCCAGTATATTCGGGATGGATTTCAAAAAGAAAAAAAGATTTTATTAATTACCAAAATTAATACATCACCAACTTACAACAACACCTTGAAGAGCACCACACTCTTCTTCAACACCACCTTTGAGATTACCACAATCTCTCTTGAAGATTACCACAATCTCCAACGGCACCTTGTGAAGATTACCACAATCTTCAACCTTGAAGAATACCAAATTCTTCAACACCTCAACAAGAAGATTACCACAATCTTCTCACACCTAAAGACCTAGATCACCCAGTGTGTTCTTACCACAGAACACTCACAAGGATATCTTGTGTTGAATGATGACCAAAAATAAAGATTACAACTCAATAATGAATAATACAATTTGAGTGCAAGTGTAATCAAGAATAGCCTAGACCTCAAGGATGTGAAAGTGATAAGCTAGGCAAAATTACAACAAGAATAATGACAATGAAGAACAAGTGTATTCTTGAGTGTATCTTGTTGTGTTGTAGTTTTCTCTCTTATTGTTGTGCTTCAAATCTTCATCTATTTATAGGAGATGATTGATACTTGATAGGCTCCTCTTGGAATCGATATCTATAAAAAAATTGCAATTAAAATCAAGATTATAGTCATTAGAAATCAATCCCACAATTTAGGGAAAAGTTGTCTGTTTGACAACGGTCGAAATTCTTTGTCAAACCATAGGGCGATCGGTCATCACGAAATAGACGTTTGAAAAATACACAAAGAAAATAACACGGGCCGACCGGTCGACGCGTACACCTCGACCGGTCAACGTCCACCCCAACCGGTTGCCTCTTCAAAAAATTGAAACAGAGAAGTTTGCAAAATTTGAACCAACCTTCGTGTAGTCTGGTCGCCTATAGGTCAATCGGTCGGCGTCACGGTGCCCTATAGGGTGACCGGTCACCTCACCATTTTCTCGCAAACATGAAGTTTTCTATTTTGCACTTTTCAGTACGGGTTGCCACTATCGACCTAAACCTTGACCTCAAAACAAAAGTGTTGTCCAATTTTATATCGAAAATAAACTTCAAGAAATACTCCAAAAATAGTGAAAACATTTTAGACCAATCGGGAGTATTAGGACAACATTTAGAAACATTGTTTTGGTGTAAAAATACATTAACAAAAAATCATTAAAAGTGTTGTCCAATTTTTTCGAAAATAAAACTTGAAGAAATACTCTGGAAAATATTAAAACCATATTAAATCATTTAGGAGTATTTTGACAACCTTTAAAACCATTGTTTTGATATAAAAACAAAATCATCAAAATCATGATAAAACCATTTATCAAACATATTCATGGTGATATTTGTGGACCAATACATCTTACAAGTGGACCATTTAGATATTTCATGGTCTTGATAGATGCATCGTGTAGATGGTCACACGTATGCCTATTATCTAATAGAAATGTTGCATTTGCTCGATTATTAGCAAAAATTATTAAACTCCGAGCACATTTTCATGATCATCATATTAAGAATATAAGAATGGATAATGCCGGAGAATTCACATCAAAGAGTTTTGATGAATATTGCGCAACACTGGGAATTAATGTAGAGCACCCAGTAGCATATGTTCATACTCAAAATGGATTGGCAGAATCCTTGATTAAACGAGTTCAAATCATTGCTCGTACATTATTGATGAGATCAAAACTCACTAGTGCAGCATGGGGTCACGCAGTATTACATGCATCAGCACTTATTAGATTACGCCCTACTGCTTATCATATGCACTCCCCAATGCAATTAACTCTTGGTTTTGAACCAAATATTTCGCATCTACGTACTTTTGGGTGCGTTGTTCAGGTGCCAATTCCACGTCCTCAGAGTACAAAAATGGGACCACAACGTAGACTTGGTATATACGTTGGATTTGATTCTCCATTAATTGTTCGGTATTTAGAACCGATGATGGGAGATTTATTTACCGCTAGATTTGCGGATTGTCATTTTGATGAGACAACATTCCCATCATTGGGAAGGGATAAAGTTATTTTAGATAAACAAAAACCAGTTGAGAATATCTCCTAGAATGAACAAAGTTTATCCCATTTAGATCCACGTACTTCTGAATGTGAGTGTGAGGTGAATAGAATCATTCATTTACAAAATATTGCTAATAGACTTCCTGATGCATTTAACGATGCTAGTAAAGTCACGAAGTCTCATATTCCGGCTGCTAATGCTCCAGCCAGGATTATTGTTCCAGATGAAAATAAGAAAATGAATGATGATAACCCACGACAAAAACGTGGTAGACCTATTGGCTCAAAAGATACTATTCCTCGAAAAAGAAAATGGAGAATTGATAATAATGAGCATGCTCCAGATGAATCTGTTGAGCCTAACACCTTAGAAAATGTACAAAATTCTAATAGCACCAAGAATCCCATGAGTTATTGTAATGAAATATGAGATCAAAATGAAATAATTATTGATGATAATTTTGCATTCTCGGTTGCTCAAAAAATTATAAATGATGATTATGATAACGAACCACGTTCGATAATGGAATGTTGTCAGAGGCCTGATTGGCCTATGTAGGAGGAAGCAATAAAATCTAAGTTAGTTTCCCTAGAAAAACGAAATGTATTTGGGCAAATTGTTCGTACTCCAACCAATGTAAAGCCTATTGGATACAAATAGGTATTTTGTTCGAAAGAGAAATGAGAAAAACGAAGTCGTGAGATATAAAGCTCGACTCGTGGCCCAAAGATTCTTCCAGAGACCTGGAATAGATTATGATGAAACATATTCACCTGTGATGGATACAATCACATTTCGTTTTCTTATCAGTATGGTTGTCCACGAGAATTTGGACATGCGTCTAATGGACGTAGTAACGGCATATCTATATGGTTCGTTGGATTCTGATATTTATATGAAAATCCCCGATGGATATAAAATGCCAAAATTTGGCACTCCACATGAATTATACTCGATCAAATTGCAAAGATCGCTATATGGATTGAAGCAATCCAGTCGCATGTGGTATCATAGACTTAATGAATATCTTTCTAAGGAATGTTACAAAAATGATACCATCTGTCCATGTGTATTTATCAAAAGACCTGATACCGGATTTGCTATCATTGATGTATATGTCGATGACATAAATTTGATTGGCACCCCTGAAGAATTATCTAATGCTGCTGAATATCTAAAGAAAGAGTTCGAGGTGAAAGATCTTGGAAAAACTAAACTTGGTCTTGGTCTTGAGTTAGAACATAAAGATAATGGGATACTTGTCCACCAATCTGCATATACTAAAAGGATACTCAAGCAGTTTAACATGGACAAAGCTCATCCCTTGAGTACCCCGATGGTTGTGCGCAGTTTAGATCCCGAGAAAGATCCATTTCGACCAAATGAATCTGGTGAAGAGACTTTGGGTCCTGAAGTGCCTTACCTTAATGCTATCGGAGCGTTAATGTATTTAGCACAATGTACTAGACCAAATATCGCTTTTGCTGTAAATCTACTTGCGCGATATAGTTCAGAGCCAACTCGAAGACATTGGAATGGTATTAAACACATCTTTCGATATCTCAATGGTACTATAGATTCGGGGTTATTCTACTCCAAGGAATCAAATAAGTCTGGATTAGTGGGTTATGCTGATGCGGGATATAGATCTGATCCACACAAAGCTCGATCACAAACTGGTTATTTATTTTGTTACAACGGTACAACTATATCATGGCGATCTGTCAAACAAACTTTGATTGTTACTTCTTCAAATCACTCTGAGATAATTGCTCTTCATGAAACTAGTAAAGAGTGTGTTTGGTTAAGATCAGTTATAGCTCATATACGAAATGCATGTCAGCTGAAACCAGTTACAGACACTCCCACTATTATTCATGAGGATAATGCAGCATGTCACAATCTTGCTGACTTATTCACAAAATCTTTACCGACATCTACATTCGAGAAATTGGTATACGGCATAGGCATGCGAAGAGTTAACAAGCAAGATTGATAATCAACGGATTGTGTTATTTGTTTCAGGGGGAGCAAAGTCATATACTGTGCGATGTACTCTTTTTTCCTTATGTCTGGTTTTTATCCCATTGGGTTTTTCTAGCTTAAGGTTTTTAATGAGGCAGCTTATGCACAAGGTTTGGATTGGAGTTATGTACTCTTTTTCCCTTCAGTTCGATTTTATTCCCACTGGGTTTTTCGACTTAAGGTTTTTAATGAGGCATACTCATCCAATGGTGTTGCGTCCAAGGGGGAGTATTATGAATTAATGGACTTGCACACCCATTTAATACATGACAATATTGGTTGGAAAATATTAGTTTTGATGATGTACAATTAATGTAAGTGCATTTATTGAGATTGGTTTTAGTTGTGAAATTTGTGTATAAATATGTGAAGCAAGTTGAATGAAAAATACAATAACAAAACATTTGATACATTTCATACTGCTGTCTTTATATTTGATTTCTTACAAGTATATACAATATATAATAATTGATAAATATATAAATATTATTGTAGTACATCTTATATTGGGAAAAGAAATTATTTACAACATATATATAATTGTTGTTACATGTGGTGTAGTGTCTTTTCTTTATTACATATTCATATTAGTGTATAAATGAAGGGTGATCTCAACCGACCGATACTTTAACTAGTGTAACATACATTTTTTTTTTTTTTTTTTTAGCAACAGTTTAACATACATTTAACCTTTCTGTAAAATGTGGTTTTATTTATATTTACTTTCCTCTTCGTAACTTTTTGTAATTTTTTTTTTTTTGATAACTCAGCCTGGAAGCTTACGTCTGACTATTCTCATTGCTGCTGCCAAAGTAAACCGCAGGATGTGCACGCACTGGCCAGTGTTCCGATGGGGTCTGTTGATGTACAACCAGATCCTCTCAGATAAAGAGAACAATTATGTTCGACCCCCCAATTTAATAATAATGATCTTTCCCCGAATCAAACCAACACAGATGTTATTCAATATGAGTACCTACCAAATCTTCACCAGCTCGCATATGCCCCGGGGAGTAATTTGATGGAGTAGAGAATTGAACCCCTGACTTCCACCCCACAATTGCTTGTGGTGGCCAGGTGGGCTAAGCCCCCATGGTTAACTTTTTGTAGTCTTAGTTTTATCTAGGGATGTCAATGGGTCAGATATCGGGATCCACTTGGACTTGAAACCCGACCCATTAAGAAAATACAATACCCATACCCGCCTCATCTTAGGCTCATACCCTCCCCGACCTATACCTGTTTTTAGCGGGTAAGACCCGTTAGACTCATTATCCACTTATTGATGGAGTAAAACAAGACTCAAAGAAACAAAAAAAAAAAAAAAACAAAAAAAAAAAAAACTAAGCACTCCGACATGAGACTAAACCACCCACAAAAGGAGGATTAGGCACTCTGTAAGGAAGACCCACAACTAGAATAATTCGGGCACGAGATACATCATGCATTCCAAGACATAAACTACTGACCCGCCTAAAAATTTTGTAAATCAACCAGGAAAAAAAAGACATCAAACAAAAAAACAAGAAAATGCAACAAACTCAAGCAAACTATATATTTGACCAAAATCGTAACATTTTTACTCAAAATAGTGCACTCAAAACTTATGATATTTATATGATTTTGTATATATTATGTGAATTATGAAATAAACACCAACATATATAAATTAAGAGTTCTTGAACAACAATGTAGTCACTTTATATATAAACTAAATAACATAAAATAAATAATAATAAAAGAAAAAAATATATATGGGTCGAGTCCTATCATACTCTTACCCGACCCATACCTTTATAGGTCTAAAAACTAATATCCGTTATCCGCCTCATACCCATTTATTAGATCCATACCCACCCCAAATGAGGTGGGTTTGGTTTGACCCGGATCCATTGTCATCCCTAGTTTTATCCCTCCTTTTTTTTTCTGGTAGTCTTACGTGTACATAGGTGGGAAAATCTATTTCACATCGATTTTAGTCAAATTAAACGATTAGAGAAGTTATATTCTGTCTTCCATTTTCTAATTAAATAACATTGTTTGATTGAAAACACAATTGAATTTGTTTAGGTAGTTATATAATGGTAGGCTCTCAATTCCGGCACGGCTCGGCGGGCCAGTCCAAACCAGTCCGGTTTTCTAATGGACTGGACTCTATTTTCAAGGCCCGAAAAAAGTCGGGCCTCAAAAGCCCGGCCCGATCGGGTTTTTTTTTTTTGTGCATATACTTGTAAGGAAGGGAAATGAGAGCTTTTTTAGAAACCCCCCTACCCTCATGATAAAGGGATTGTTTGCAATAACTAAAAGAAAGTGTTTTTCAGCTTTTGGCTGAAAACAATCACTTTTTAGTGTTTACAAATAATAATTTCTGCATCTAATTCTGTTTTGGTTTGACTTTTATAAACAAATAAGTATTTTAATAACTTTTCATCAAAAACACTCAATTTTTGGTTCTCAACCTATTTGCAAACAATACAAACATGTGATTCTCAACTAAATTTGCTACAATAAACCACTTATTCTAAAGCGTAAGTTCTTATGAACACTCCCAAATTCATAACTGAATCAAGATGCAAACAACTTGTTTCATCTAAGAATTACAATATTCTTGTTTTCTTGCCATCATTAATTGTTGGGGTGGGGGAAATGAAAAGAGAAAAAGGAAGAAAAAAGGATTTGAATTTAGTGAAGCAAGCTGATAAAGAAGGGGTTTCTTTTTCTTCCATGAATGGGCAACAACTGGCCTTGCAACCTAGTCTATTAAATGTGACAACAACTCAATTGTTAGTGAAAGAGGATGAAATGTCAAACCAGCACATGGTCTGATTATCCACATATGTGTGGAGATGCTTGCAGGGACTAATTAGGATGTAGTTGTACACTAGCTAGTAATAGAAATGGAAATTTAAAGTATAAATTGGGAGGATGAATCAAGATGGATTTCAATTACCTTATGACATTGACACAATTTAGAGTGTGGACTGATTTCATTTTACAGTTGAGTTTCATTTTCAAAAATATTAAAGTATAACTACTACTAATACTATATATTCAGTCGCATATTTCTAATTACAAGTCATATACAATCATTATTTACTATTTCCATTGTAATATTTTCATTTCATATCCAATAGCACTAACAAATTAAACATTTATTCTTGTTATCTGAAAATATTTTCACCACTATTCTCCTACAGAAAAAAAAAAAAAAAAAAGTTCCAAAATGAAAAGATATCCAATCTCGCCCATGGACTTTAACTAGACCCATGATAAATGGGTTTAGGTAGAACTCATCCCAAAAAGCTAATTCAAGGGAAGATGGTGTTCAACCCGCATTTATACACAAAGAATGTAACCCAGTAAATTAGAGATGTGGGACAAACGCAAACTCTAACAACACCTCATTATTACATTGAAAAGGCTCTTTTCCAATTGAGTTATTCTTCTATTCCATTTAGTGTTTCATCATATACTCATATGAACTGTATAAATGCAACATGTACAAACATGACGTTATCAAGTACATGTGTCATGTATTGATATAATTAAAGTAGAAGATGTAACACTAAATGGAATATATAGAGGATCTCAACTGATACTTAATATTGTAAAAACAAAAGAATATTCACTACAAGAAAACAATCAAATTCCAACGAAATAATTCCAACAAAATAAAAAACTATTGGAATTTCAAAATTCCAATAAAATTCCAATGCTTTATAAAGATACTGGTTGGAAAATTCCAAATGAAAAGTCCAATGATAAGAAACCATTTGGCATCGTTGGAATATTTTTTCCATAGGAATTTTCGGAATTTTGTCATTCCAACGGTCATTATACCAATTGTGCTTTTCCATTGGAATTTCTGTTGGAATCGATAATTTCAATGGAAATTGGCCAAATACCAACAGATTTTTTTCGTTGGAATTCCCTTGTTTTCTTGTAGTGATTTGAAATGATAATTATATTGTGTTTGTGCATGAATGTTTTTTTTTTTTTTTTTGAGAAAATTTGTGCATGAATGTTGCATAGGCAAGAATGACAGATAAATGAGGTAGATAGCATTACCAAAAATAAAAGCAATATTACCATTTCCTTTTAACCAACTCAGTGGGCACTTTTTAGGTATTAGAAGTGACCTTAAACAAAAATAGCAGATGTATAATTGGTGAAGATGATGAAAATGCTTACATGGGAACAGTGTCATATGTAAAGGGCCAGCATGTTTGAGTAACTTTGGAAGTCAATTCAACACAATTGTTCCTGTTTTGTTGTTTTGGATATGGATTAAACCATTACATTCATGGACCCAATGTCACATGCTGCTCACAAAGAATTACCAACTTTTTGTTTAATTTTAAATTTTCTTACTCGATCAGTAATATTTAATTTGTCCCATGTTTGTTGTGGAAAATAATAAACGAGGTGTGGATCTCTTTATATTTCTTTTACTTTTGTACATGTTTGGCCTTAAGTTATTTTGGTTTGAATTTTGTCGACTTGTCTGTTCTATTTAATTTAGTATTTTGGAATTGCATTGAATGCACAATGTCAACTTCAAGTACTCATGAAAATTACTTTGAAATTCGGGTTTTTTTCATATTTTAAATTACGCTTCGCGTTTTTTCATTTTATATAATATAGATACACGTTACAAACGCATGTATATATAGAGATGTAAGTAGAGCGTGTTTGAGACGAGTTTGATCAAGACTTGCTCATCCCAGTCTTGGTAGAGGACTCGACCCAAACTCAAAACTAACGGGTCCAACTCGCTAGACGAACAAACACTAATTTATATTTAATTTGTATTGATTTAAGTAGTAAAACAAATAGGTTTAAAGGCAGAGAAACAATAATAAAATATGCAATATGTATTGGAATTCATATATTATTATACCCAACAACATAATTATAATAAGAAGTATGAAATACTCTTACATTAAAAAGACCTATAATTGCAACACACATATACAATATTTGTATTTTAATCAAGGGACAAAATCAAAATATATATAAACAATATATCAAATAAATTAAAAAAATATTTTTAAAATAAAAAACATATATAATCGGAGGGTTCCAGTGTGGGTCCTATAGGACCCATTACCTGCACCAAACCCATCGGGTTTTAGAAACTTGGACCTAGGGTCCGTCTTGGACCCGTTTGAGCGGTTTAGATCCGTCCATGAAGGGGCGGTTTCATTGCGGGATTGGGCTTTAATATAGCACATTATATTGTCATCCCCAACACATGCAATATATTTTCTCATTCCATCCATATACTCATTTTCTTACTTTATTCTTGACCTGTGTATGAAATACATGTCAATATTAAGATTAAAATAAAATAAAATCCAAATTGAAGTTTTGAAAGTTGTAATTAATATGCTATGTTCCGAGCTTTTAAATATAGAAACGAGCTATATGCCTATATATATATATATCATTATGCAATACATTAAAAGTAATTTATATAGTGAAAAAAGAGAGAAAATAAAAATATTATACTATAGATTCTGTGCTGATGGCTAGCCCTCACCCCACACCACAAAAAAGTCTTCATTGGTATACATTTTCACTAAATTAAATCCTATATTTCATTGAACAATACAATGTATGTGATAATAAAATCCGGTAACAAGATTGCCACCACCCGAAAATTAGTTTTGGGTAGGGGGAAGGAAAAAATCACATGGACAAAGAAAATAACTTATTTTATTTGGTTGAGTGAAGCAAATTGTAGGAAAATGACAAAAACATTTATTTTGGATAGTGAAGACCAACCTTGTTTTTTAGGTAAATAGAAGCAGAAATTTAGGCACATGGAAAATATCACAAATTTGTGTCAATTTGCAATTAGATTGTGCAATTGCAACCACCACCACATGAATTTTGGCAAAGTTTGATGGTTCCCTTGTCCATATGAAGATGAATGTAGTCAACAAAAAGAATACAAGGGTAAATGGGACTGACGTATTGTTGGGCCCTTATGGCATCATGGAATATTTATTTAGCCCATGATATTTTTGTGGGCCAATAAAGTAATTCTTGGACCTTAAATCAAATATTCAATTCATCGAAACTTTTAATGTTAAAAGAGTCTGCCGGGCCCAGCCCACTTGAAGGCCCTCTCGTGATCTTGGACTTGAGGAAAACCTCATCTGAATGTCCTTTATTATTATTTTTTTCTTCGATTTAACAGATTTATAAAATAGGCAACATAAATATTCGTAAATTCGTAATTTTATTTTCATTTTTTTTCCATGAAAATAAATGGCTTTTTTCTCTCCTTCAAACTAGTATATAATTTATCGAAAAGGAAAACGCGAAGAAAATTTTATTAGGGGTGGCAATCCATACCATGACTCGACATGAACCTGACTTGAAGTCACTGAGAGAAACCTGAGCACCGACACAAACACAACTAACATGAATCTAACAGTCTGACACGATTTTACCAATTTATCTTAAACCATAATAACTTAAATATTATTTAATTCTTGATGTATTTTGAACATAACCCGAAATTAACCCAAAACTAAACACGAACACCACTCGATGACCCGAATTGCTACCCCTGAAATTTATCCCTAGTTTTCTTTTTTCCTTTCTTTATTTTAATCTCTAATATCCCCTTTCATTTTCTTGCATTGAATCTTATATCCTAATGAGGTATCTGTTACAATTCGATGTGTGAATTCTCTGGATTTGCGTGTGTTGTACAGAGTGTTGGCAACACATAAGGTGTGTCATACAGCAAAAGACTTAGAAATATCAACACAATGTATAAGATATTATGGTAGCTAATATGTACATCATTAAAAGTAGAATATGCACAAGATATACAAAATTTGTAAAATATAAAAAATACTTGTACGGCACCTTAAGGCAAAAATCAATAATGTGGAATGTTGATTACAAATAATGAAGAACAGGACAAAGACTTCCCTATTGTAATTGATCTTCAACTCAACTTTCTACCGTAAAAGTAAGAGAACAACTAAACATAATCTAGATTACACGTGTCTCTCAAAATAATCCGCAGAAGGTGAGACGTCACCACAAAACACACTAGGCACATTCTCTTAAAACCCTCTTGTATAAAATGGACTCTCTTTATTTTCTGTTTTTTTCTCTCATGCATCCACACTGAGTTCCAACAACTTTTGTTCTTTAAATAGCCACAAACCCCACAATGCTTTTTTCTCTAACGATCCAGAGCATCCCCACACCAGCCGGGGGCACATACCCTACACACTTTTTTTATTATTTTTTTGACGACTCAGAGTACCCCACCCCCCACTAGCGGGGGCACAAACCCCATACGTCTTTTGGACTATGGTACACCCATACTTTTCAAGACCCTAATCTCTGGGGAAGAGGCAAATCTCAACCTTTCACCAATAGTCAAGGTTTGAACCCAAGACCTTGAGGCGCAATTGCAACCTCAAGGCCTCCAAGCCAAGTCCTGGGGTTAGAAAAAAACAACTTAGAAGCGAATAATGCACAATTCTCACACCGTCCATTTTTCATCATACAAACAAGTAACTCTCATAAAATAATTCATTACAGGAGTAAAAACTTCTTTTTGCAGCACATGCCTTACTGGAATAACTCATTAACCACAATGATACACACATTCCTATTTCCTGGTAATGAAAATGGTGATGACCAATTTGCCATGTGAGTACCGAGCTTCATGAGATGATCGTGAAAATCAGCAAGCATGCTATTAGCAGTCGGGCAATGGGATTTTATACAAAATGCAACGATGGAAACAACATACGACCCTTACAATTACGCCTAAATACGATATACCACAATAAACAGTCTTAAACCATAATTTCCTCCCCCACATAGGACTCTAGATCAATAACAGTAGCCAGAGTCCGTAATACACAACTTAATACATCATGTCAAACCCGAACCTCCTGTCGTTTTAGAAGAACCAGCACCACCTTGTTCAACCGATCCCATAAATAACTGCGGAGAAAAAGAGCCACTTTTCCTCAATTTTCCTGGAAATTCTCGACCTTGATTGCCCTTTAACGAGAGATTTTTCTTGAACCGGCTCCTGTTAAGCGACAACAACGTGTTCCGAGTAGGTGTGTGCAAAGCCCCCTCAACACAGTCTCCTGCCTGAACGCATCCCCATTGCTTGGACGGCGGCAAATCTTCACAAAAGGGTTTCAGCCGAGGGAAAGCATTTCTCAATTTCGAAAAAACACGCTGGTCGGGAGAATTCTCTTCTTCGGTTTTCACACAAATGGGACACGGAGGATCATTCTTATGAACCTTGGGCGTCGTTTGTTCCAAACACTCTGCGTGAAAGACGTGACGGCACGCAAGAACTCCAGAAACGGGCATATCTCCGCTTTTGATAATTCTACGAGAACCCCAAGGGGATCTTTGCGATAGCAACCTTCGCACAAAGAACATCTGGAACAATCTACGGGACTGCGAGACCTGTTGAAAAGATCGTGAATCGAACGTCTCGGGTACATCAGAGAAATCGACACTACCGCTAGCACTGCTCAAATGATGTCTGTCTCTTTGTGGAGTGGTAGCATCAAAAATGGTATTACTTTCTCTAGTGGGTGTTTCGGATGGAAATGACAAAGGGTGAATTGCTTTAGACATGAAGCAACGACGATTACGATGAGACGAATGTGACTTGACCATGGATTCATAATCACAACTACTGTCTGAACGGGATGACGTTGAGCCTCCACTATCCCTAGCTGCTGATGTTCCCTATATAATTTTTCCGGTATATGTCACGTATGAGGAAAATAAATACTTTTAGAATATGAATCATTCAAAAACAGTTATGCTACCTCCATTGTTGGTGAAAAATATAATGGCCTCAAAGCTACATCTGCGAAAGGAACATAAAAGTAAGGAATATTAGCACCCTGTAAATGACAAAGATGAGATCGAATACTTACATGCAAGTAGCTGTCAAATGCAAGTTAACATCAAAACGCCGTATTGAAGTTTCTAAAATCCATTTCAGAGCCATTCTCGTGCAACCATACCAATGGAAAAGGTCTCATCCTATCCAATTGCGATAAAAGCCCCCAGATAGAACTAATGCTAAAGCACACTATGAGTTTCTACTGTGTACAAGCGCATGCTTACAAGAATCAAAAGGACGGAGAAAAATAGATAAGACTTACTTGAAGATATAAATTTCTCCATGTAGCCAAGATCAATACGAGGATATGATATAAGCAACTCAAAGGCATTATATAATTTATCGAAATGAAACACAAAGAAAATTTCAATGTTTTATACCTCTACTTGAAGTAGCATAATCATGAGTGCTAATTTCTTGTATTGCTGGTGGGGTCCATTGCTGGGCGGGTGATATGTCAGCTGGACTGCTTAAATAAGGAGCAATGCCATCCGAAACCAGAAAGTGATGATTAGTCAGATTGTTTCCTCTCACCCAAGTTCTACTATCTCTGCTGTTTGACGATGCAGACGACCCAAACAATTGAACGCCATCGTGCGAACCGAATGACAGTTCTTCGGGTTGGAATGGAAAGTCCCATCTCGTTGGTGGAGGAGAAAAGCTCGTATTAGTTCTCCAATAGGGCTCGTGTGGCCCCACAGACCAGTCCCTGCTGGCTGTATTAGATCCATGTGGCCTTGCGGCCACACAACAAAGGGACCCGTTTTAGCTATCTTTCACAACACCACAAAATCTTTAACTTTTCCCCAGCTCAGCTACCCACAAACTCGGTACAGCTCAAAGTACAAAAGAAAATTAATCGATCGTTTCTGAAAGTCGGACTTTTCACAATACATAAATATTGATCATTGCGCGCTAAGTATGATCAACAAAATAGGTGGAATTTTCCCACTGAAAGAAAGCCTAGGCATAAATTATACTATGCTTGCTTCAACGCAATAACAAAGGCACCATCTCCTTTCACCAGAATAAACATTCCATATTCTCTCCCGACACTGAGAGTTCTTCAAATGCTCAAAAACTGCACAACTGAGAGCTAGGGAGAATAAAGTTTAATATAATCCATATAACACATAACACGAAATCAACAACCTTCAATAAAATGAAATTCCCGCTGAATGGGAAAACAAAATTGCACCGATAAATTAGAGGAACATTAAGAATATCAGATAAGCACCCAAACATTTCCACTTAACATTACTAGATTCATTCCCTCCACAAATCAATCTTCTAAAACTTCACCACAACATATGAATAAAAGGCCTAAATTTCTCTGCTCAAATATAATACTGAATATTTTCACAGATAAAATACAGAAATGATGAACCCATCAAAGCAACTTGAGCTACATATGAGGCAACTTACAGTAAGATTAAAATTTCAATTTGTTCTTCCTGAAAATAAAGTCAACCACAATAATGGTCATTTATGAAATTTAAATAGAGGGCATTCAATAATTTCCAATTATTGCAGCTCATAATTAAAGCCTAAACTTCCCTCCCGCCTCAAAAAAAAAAAAAAAAACTTTCTTAAAAACTGTAAAAGCCCCACAGAACAAACACTGGAAAAAGTCGTACCTAAAATCTGCAATTAAAAGAATGAGAATGAAATGCAAACAAAAGAGAAAAAAAAAAGGTACCCAGCTCAAGAAATGAAACTAGAAAAACTTAAAATCATAAAATTAGGTATACAAAGACCTAAATATACTTACATATATAGCTATAACGGTAGAGAGAGAAAACTTACAATAGGGTGAAGAAACAGAGCTGAACAGAGTGAAGGAACAAAAAGTTGGTGTCTGAGAGTGAAATATAAGAACCCTAATTTGCCGGAGAGAAGCGCGATTCTTTAAGTGGCTAGTTTACAACCTTGCCCCTAATCTATATAGTATTTTATTTCTCACCCCATAATTTTACTTACATTTGGCATCCTTGTTAGCAAAAACTTCTTTTTTGATACATGCGGTGAATTTTTTCAGAAATTCACTCTTTGTAGAGTGGTGAATTATAGGAAAAGTAGAACATTAACTAAGTAGAAAATAATATCTTTATAGATTAAGTAGCCCTAATATATTACATATATACCGATATTTTATGTCTGAAAACTTAATATATCCTAATATCCATATATATGTAAATAGTATATATAAAAATATTTGCAACTATATATAAAATGTATATATTTATATAAGTTTTTGTATGTATATAATAATAATATACATTTTATATATCATAAATATTTGTAAATATATGGATATGCTAATTGCTACATGTATTTATAAATATTTATGATACATTTATATAAAATGTATATTAACACGATCCATTATGATATATTAACACGTGTATTTATGCTAATTGATGTGTGAATGTAATCTACGATCCACTTTAAACTATTAAAAATCCCTAAATGTACCGCATTTGTTAACATGTTTTGAGAAATATAATTTTTTGTTAATAATATACATTTTAATAAATATATCATAAATACATGTTTTAATAATCGTACCACAATTTTATTTTTTATGTTCATTATTTAAATTATTTTTTTAGAAAAAGTTATTAGTAACTTAACTAGTTCAAATATTAAAAATATTTTAATAATATATGAGTATAACAAATATATAAAAATATTGAACGTAGAAATTACTTTGATTATTTTGAGTTTATTGTAAAAATAACTTTCAACATTTAAACTCTTTCAAATAATACAAACAAATATATTTTGCAAATTGGATATGCATACACATTTTATAAAAATGAATTATCAACAAAATATTTTTTTAATATAATAATATATGTAATAGTTTAATAACAAAGAAGAAATAATATTTATATATATATATATATATTTTATTCAGTATGATTTAAATATTTTGAACAACCTATGCTCCAATAACAAGATTTGGTATCTAAAATATTTTTATAGAACTAATTGGGTGTGCTTTCAATTCGTTCATCAATAATATCGATTATACATTAAAGATGACAATTTATTAATGCTATGTTTTGGACTATGAATCAAATTGAATAAACAAGAAATAAATAAAGAAATGTAAATATATAACTAAATCAGGTTTAAGAAAATATGTATATTCATATTTTTTCTAATATTGAAAGTTTATTTAAAATAGTTAATACTTTATTTTTTTATCCTTCTTTCATATTTAATTTTTGTTGTGTATTTATTGTACACTGGTTTAGTTTTTTTAAAATTTAAATCACTTAATATACAGTTAAAAGTTCTTTTTTCTAATTTAACAAGAATTAAATCAAATAGGGTATAAAATATTCATAAAATTACTCAAATTATGTAAATTCATTTTTACTAAGGGTAGTTTGTCCATACATTATATTTAATTCGAATGAGGGGATAAGTGTTAAATTTGTAAGTTCAGGGGTAAATGAGATGCATGACCAAGTTCAGTGGTGTTATTGTATTTTACCCTATTAAAAACTATATATTTGATAAAGTGAGGGGTAGGTAACTTTGGATTAAAAAATTTATGAATGACAAAATTATTTAAACTAATTTTAAATTATATACAGAAACACTAGCTAGAAGCTAATAAGCACACTAGGGATGCTAGTTTTTGACCTACTTTAGCATTTTTTTCGATTCAAGCATAAGTAAAATCAAATTAACATGTGCTCGCATTACCTGAATCAGTTTTTATAAAAGCTAAAAGATCATATATATGTGGGTAAGAAATGATGTATAATCCATGAGCTTGTGGACAAATATAATTTACGATTTATAAAATAGAAAACATTTTATGGCTCGGCCGATTCCTATTTTGTTCTTATACTTCTGTGTTTGTTCTTGTTATTGTCCCTTCTAAGGTTTAAATGTTTTGGGGGATTACAGCAAGAAAATATAAATTAAAACACAGAAGAGACTAGAGAGCATTATTTCAAAATTTGGAGAAAATCAATTTGAAAATTATAGTAGGTTTACAAGGAAACAAATGAAATATCTAAAAACACATTAGAAAAAAATTATGAAGTGATTTTATTCTCGTTTCCATCTCCTAAAAACAAAAGTAAATATAAAACGTTTTTTTTTTTTTTTTACCAAACTTTGCAAATAAATAACCACGGTTACTCTAATCTAAACTTCTACTTTTGCTGTGCCTTCTCTTCTCATAATTATTGGGGGTTAAAATCTGATAATTTACTCGGGACTCATGTCACAAACTTATTGATTAGGAAAAATTGTTTAGTTCAGGTTGAGATATGTCATCTGTGATTAACCCATGATACTAATTTCGGCTAGCTTTTTTGTCCAGATCTTGATTGGTAACTTGTCCAAGACTTTGGTGCAATTATACAATCTCACTCAATTCCAATCCTCATGCCAACCGTTATTGACGAATTTATCCGTCGTTGCATGAGTAGTAGTACATTTTAATTTTGGGTTAGTCTCCTATCAGACGGTCTAACGAATCTAATTCGTTAGACGGATCTAAATATCTGACCTGTCAACCCACTAACAGCCCGCACAAGTACCAATACCACATTCGTTGGTAGCTGCTAATACATTTTAAGAAAGTTGCTAATACATTTTAGGAAGACTACTAATACTTTTCGGAAGAAAAACTAATATTTTTAGAAGTGCTACCAAATATTTTTAAGGATGACTACCGATACTTTTTGGGGGAAGAACTAATATTTTTATGCGGAACTACTAATACTTTTTATGAGGAAACTATTACTTTTCAAAAGAAATACTAAAATACATTTAATCGGAAAACATAATACTTTTAAATAAGACTACTAATGCGTTTTAGGAGGAATACTAGTACTCTTGATGGAAATAATAAATATTTTTCAAGATGGTTACTGAAAAACTATTCAAGGAGATTACTAATACATTTCATCGTTACTACTAATACTTTTTTTAGGGATTGCTAATACTTTTCGGGAGAAAAAGTTAATTATATTCAGGAGAACTACTAAAATACTCTCCAGGGAACTACTAATACTTTTTCGAGGAACTACTAATACTTTTCGGGTGCACTGTTCCAGAATATTACAAATATACCACCGTTGCATGAAATTACGAAAAAACTCGGGTCGAGTTGGATCCGTCTAACGAAAAAGACCCGTTAAACGGTCTGACATGAGTTTTTGTGTTTAGTTTTTCATTCGGGGCAATTTTTGATTGCAGAAATTGATCCAATTTTATCATCAATGTCAAATAATATATTGTTATCCTGCTAAAATAATCACATATCACAATCACTTCCCAAACATTTATTGAACTTAATTATACTATTCAATCCTATCTATCCAAATTATTTTGCCAATCCAATCAACAATCTCAAAGAGTCCTCGGAGGTTAAACCATGGGATTAGGCCTAGTCAAGTAAAATTAAGAATTTGGGTTATCAAGCAAAAAAAAAAAAAAACTAGGAAGTTGCAAATTAGTTATGAAATATAGTGCTTAATAATAACAACATGTTAGTAATTGCCATTTTGCATTTAACCCCTACATTAGTTCCACTTTCGCAATTATTTGTATATGAACTCACAGCAACCAAATCTTTCGTTCTTGTCTTTACGCAATCATTTAGACTATAAAAAAGGAAATGAATTAGACTAAACATAAACAAAAGCAATAATATTCCCCAAAATAATTGAGCTTAAAAATTGATGATGGTCCACATTGATCTTAGCTGCTATCTCCAATCATTGATCTGCAGGTGAAATGTTAGGAATTGCCAGACTGGAAACATTCTATTTTTTCTCACATCCTCTTTAAAAAGATTCTCAAAAGTCCCAAAACCAACAAATTCACACATACAGAAAATTTCATTATTGTCACCAAAAACACATGGGGAACTAGGACAAGAAGTTAAGGATACATTTGATAGGCCAAAAAAGTAGTTAAGAGAAACATATGCACATCAATAATCAAACCAACCACTGGCTCATCCTTCTTACCATGTTTCCTCTCAACTTTTTTTGAATATGGGTCTGCAAAATCTTGACATGAGCCAAGTGAACATATTTTAGAAGGGTCCTATAAATACTTAAGTATAATTGTATCAATATGACATAAAGAAATCTTCACAGCAAATTATTATCTTCATAGGCTCATAGTGTTAAAATCAGCTAATATAGCTAAATATTCTACTCAAGGAATGTTTGCAAATACTAAAAAATTTGATTCTCAGCACTGAAAAAAATATACTTTTTAGTGCTTGCAAATGTGAGCTTTTATATTTGCTTCTACTTCATTTAATCTAAAAATAGGGTCAGGTGCTTATAATTTTGGAAAATTGCTTCCGTTATTTTTGTAAATAAGGAGATTGTATTGGCATTCTTATCCTCAAATTTTTATCATAATCCACAATTGTTTGGTTTTTGTCTTTCTATTCAAAAGCTTATTTGAAAAGTGCTTTGTTTTTCCTCTCAAACACTCCAACTTTTTTTTTTTTTTTTTTTTTCAGATTTTAGATTTTATTTGCAAACACTACCAACTTTTGATTCTCAACTACTTTTGCTTCTACTACAATAAAATCACTTCCTAAAAAAGCATAAATGTTTGCGAACACTCCCTTAGTCTCTTGGCAAAACACAAGTTGTGTTTCCAGTGTATAAAAAGCTGTTAGGTTCAATGAATTGTGAAATACAAGAGGCATTCTCAGGAAAAATAAGAAGATTAATTAGTTAACAATATTTGATATAAGGCATCATCCCCATTTGTTCGTGGGAAGCTACACAAATACGAAGATTAGTGAACAAATTTTCATCCAAGGTTGAAACCCGCAAAAGGCATCTGTGAGAACTTCAATATAAGCACCTAATATATTTCCTAGAAAATTTGTTATCAATACATCAAGGGAGTGTTTGCAATCAACAAAAATAGTGATTCTCAGCTTCTTGCTGGAAAAAAAAAAAGAAGTAGTTTTTAGTGTTTACGAATGTCAGAATCTAAAAGAAGAGGAAGATGTGTGTTAGACTTCTGATTCTGCTTTACTTTTACAAACAAAGAAGCACTTTTACAACTTATATACCAAACACCCTCAATTAATTACAACTATTTTTAGCTTCTGCTACGATACATCACTTCTTGTAAATGCAGAATCTATATGTAATTGTAAACTTGTATAATGATACAATTGTAATTAAAAGTACAACTAGGATCCAAACACCGAGTGGACAACAAAAATGTGGACTTTTGCTCTCAGGCTTCCAAACAGAAGATTCAAAATGTCTTACTTCCGTATAACGTTGTAAAATCGATTCTATCTATAAGCTATTCCATAGATTTGAGGATTTATAAATGCGGTGGACGATAAAACAGCCTGATTAAGATCAAGACCTGCAAAACCTGCTTTAGCAATATTAGCAGCAGTACTCCTGGTCAGATGACACCCATCAACTACAGTTTGCTGCAATGGATCAAGAATCCCCTGTACATATCTAAGAAGTGTTCCATCTGCAATTAACAATGAAATAAACCTTAAACTTTTGACATTAAATAACTCGACAAGACGCACTATAAGTAAAGTGTAGGCAAAATCATTATAGGGAAACCACTGTATGTAAATATTTACCTACATAATTTAAAACTGTTGGTATTCACCAATAGTATTTTTGTCGATAAATTTAAAAACTGTCGGTGATCTATCAGTAATTTGTCGGTAATATTTTTTATTCTGTAGTTATTCTATAGGTAACTATAAAATTTAGTGACAAAATCATTTATGTCAGTAAATTCTGTCGATAAGCTGGAATTTTATTATAGTGACGAAGAGTAATCAATAACATAGTTAAGTAAACTCTTCTCTTTTTGTTCTATAAATGGGGATTATAGATCTGATAATCACCTTTTCCTGCCACATGCTCCACAAATATGTAAAACCCACCAGGCTTAAGCACCCGTCTCACCTCTGTACAAGAAATCAATAAATTAGCCTTGACGATTAGCAGATTTTGATATATCTCATATGAAATTAAGCTTAAAGCAACATCCTTCAAAAAATACCCTTGAGGTAAAAAAAAAAAAACAACTGTCTTTCAAAATTACAAAGGGGTCTTTTTTTACAAATTGCACCCAAAAATGGGATATTTGTTACAAGCCTCAACCGAAGTTTGTAATACCTTAAGGGGGGCGGTTATTTGTACTTTTGAAAGATAACATGATTTTTCTTTTTTCTGTAATTAGGCTAAACTTGAGGGATGGTTTTTGTAATTATCCCTAAATATAAATGAAGAGAGATTCATGAAGCAATAAGAGATCTGATTTCAACAAAACTAATGAGTTCCAGCAAGAATAGTAATGAAAATCCTATTACTGGTAGTATTACGCAAATTCTGGTTCATAATTCCAACATAAGATATTAAAGCATGGCTTATGTCCAGAGAACATAATTTTCTCAGCCTTGGAAAATCAGCCTTTTATCACAATTAAACTTGAAACTGGGGTGTGGAAAATTAGTATACCTTGCAATGCCTGATCAACATCGTTTACAGAACATAGAACGAGCGTTCCAACAACGGCATCAACAGAAGCATCATTTACTGGCAAAGCCTCTGCAACCTGCATAAAAAATATGAGCAATATTAACTAAGATTCTCTTAATAATCATGTTTCATAGTATCAATCGCCAGATTCTCTAATGGAGTGTTATATCATTTCCAAAGATGGACCCAATCATAGCTTTGTTAACTGTTTCAACCAAATAATTGAACAAGAATTTGTTGAAACACCAAAAACGGTGATTCAGTAAGGACATCATCTTCTCAACCAAACAACAATGAAATTGGGAAATCTTAAAATATGTCTACCTAAACAACTAAAATAATAAAAATGGAACGAACTTGACAACCGAATAAGAAAAGAAAGACAATTTAATTTATTTATATATATATATATTGTATTTTTTTAAAACACCCAAATAAGGGAAGTAGGTCTATTAAAATGCATGTTTAGTGGTCAGAGTGTTAGATTTGAGATGATTTCCATTTAAAAATAAAATGAATCAAGAAAACAAAACTTTACAGAGTTAAATATCTATTCTTCTCAAAAAAAAAAAAAAAAGAAGTAAATATTCTTCTAGCTATTCTAAAAGAAAAACACAATGTAATATGCAATTTTTTTAGCATATGTCCTTATTATTACCTTAAGACAGCTGAACCCTAAAATGTGAGAAAACAATGCTAATTCTAAGGATTCCAGATTGCATTCTAAAATCTGACAAGCATTAACACTAAGAATGGAAATTTAAATATCTTCAAGACAACATTTGAAGAAACTGATACATATATAACGGAAATTAAGAAAACACAGTTACGGCATGTGGTATAGATACATACTCCTTGCATAAACCTAAAATTTGACGGCGTTAATCCTGCATTTTCTGATGCTGCCTGTGCATATTTCTCCATCTTCCTATTTGGATCAACTCCAAAAACATCGATACCAGGATAATCCGCATAGTATTTAAGATTAGGACCAGTCCCAATACCAATCTCCAAAATCTTGCCTGCCTTTCCTTTCAAATTAGCAAACAGCTGCGACTTGTAAACTGCAATCTTGTCACCACACACAGAAAAATTTTGAAATGAACTTTAGCTGTTATACATTCCAAATTATTCAATAAAACGAATTTTACATAGCTCCCGAAAAAGTCACTGACCTCTGCTTCATAAGATTCCGTTAATTTGTCCATTGCTGATGCAAAAAGCTCCTCATACCAATCTGGCCTTGAAGGACGAATCCTATTCAATGCTGCCTGAATTGGATGGAGCAAATATATTTATCTAATTTTCAACTCTATTATCACACGAGACCGAAATTTTCTCGAATTGAAATCCGAAATGAAGCGAATAAATTGTACAGATAAAGGGAGTGTTTGCAAACACTAAAAAGAAAAAGTGATTCTCAGCTTTTTTAGCTGGTAAACATCATATTTTAGTGTTCGCAAATGCCAACTTCTACTTCTGATTCTACTTCATTTAATCAGAACTGAAAAGTAGGGGGAGGGGTGCTTTAAATTTCTGATTATGTTACCGGTTTGACTTTTACACACAGATAAAACACCTTTACAACTTCTCTACCAAACAGTCTCCCTTAACTTATCAATTTTGAGCTTCTAATTGCAACCACTACCGGCTTCTAATTCTCAATTACTTATCGCTTCCGCGGTAATAGCAGAAGTGTTTGCAAACATTCCTAAAGGGTCACAAGATTGCAACTTTCTGATTAGCAAACATCAAACTTATTTAAATTTGCAGACTTCTTGCAAAAATTAAACTAAAAACTGGGTTCATCAAGCTAAGTTAATTTCGCCTAATCAACCCAAAACTGTCTCACAGATACATAAACTCACAAATTACCATAGCAGAACATTATAGTAGACCTAATTGCACTATACCATGTTTAGTGGTATAGTATAACATACAAGTTATTCCTCAGGCGTACAATTTACTATTCTTCACAAATTACATAGCAAGATTAGAAACCAGAATCATACCAAAGGATCTTGGGGACTTGAATCTTCATCAGAGGCAAATGAAGGAAAAACTGGCAATAAACCTGTTCCTAAAACTGATCCAAGAAAATGTCTTCTGGGACAACATGAGCAGTATCTGCTGCTGCCGCTGTTTCCCACCAAACCTTGGGCGTTTTTCTTTGATTTTTTTGGAGTATTACATGTTACTGAGATGACCATTTTTGAGGTTAAGATGTTTATAGTTTTTCTGGTGGAAATAATTGTTGGTGTTTGTCTGATGGTGGGATTGGAGGAGAACCATGAGGACAGATTGGGCGAACAAAGTGTCATTCCAGAGGTTTAGCTAAGTTATTTGTGATTTGAGGCTACTGTGTGTACTGTTTGAGGAATGAGGAATGCCAAATAGAGATCTTCTTATTTACTGTGTGCTCTGGATATTTTTAATTACCAAGCTTTTATTGTTTGAGCATCCAATAATGGTTTTTCCCCCTATGGAAACACCCAGAGAGGGTGTAGGATTTAGGTCCCCGACCTGTCTATTAAGCAATGAATATTTACCTTACAAAATGACTCTTATCACATTACAGTTATGAAAGAGAACAAAAAGAAAATACCCAGAATAAATATCTGCACCTAACAATTTTAAAATTGGGTAGACATTAGGAGTTAGGACATGACACCAATTTATTTTTCTCATCGCCGCTTATCAGAAATAAACTACCGCGATCTACATGACGCGTTGTCTGCTAACGTACAATGAGATCCTCCCAGATAAAGAGAACAATTTATGTTTGACCCCCTAAATCTAATAGTCGATATCTCCTCGAATCGAAACCACACGAATGCTATTCAATATGAGTTTCCACCAAATTTTCACCACAAAGATACATGTTTGATCAGAAATATAAATAAACAAACTATAATCAGAAATGGATTAGCGAAATCCTTTCTGAAGAAAAGTGATTGAAAATTTAGAAAACCATTGGTAAGAAGCCTGTTTAAGACCATATAGAGATTTATTTAATTTGCATACACGAGTCATCCCCTTACGAGAAAATCCGGGTGGGAGTTTCATATATACTTCTACATTGAGATCTCCTTGAAGAAAAAAAATATTGTTGACATCAAGTTGGTGCAATGACCAATTTTTAATGGCATCGATGGGAAAAAGGGTTTGAATAGTGGACTAGTTTAGCCACAAGTGCAAAAGTGTCGTGATATTTGATACCTTCAATTTGAGTATAGTCTTTGGCAACTAAAGGTGCCTTATATTGTTCAATAGAACCATTAGATTGATGTTTAATTTTGTAGACTCACTTACAGCCAATGGGTGATTTGCCTTCAGGAAGAGAGCATAAAGACCAAGTGTTGTTTGATTCAAGAGCCTAAATTTCATTGGCATAACATCATGCCATTCAATTGATTTAATGGTTTGAGAAAAAAGAACTTGGTTCTTAATTTGAGGAAGACTCGATGAGAATGACTTAGAGTGGACAATGAAATATAATTTCCTAGATGAAAACTAGTTGAGGTTGTGATGCGATGTGCGTAACAAGAACAACAACGATGACACAAATACTACCGTTGATTCGCAAGAATCACCTAAGTATTGAATAAAGAATATAATTCTCAAAAGAACATGTATTGCAAAGAGAATAATCTCAAACTTAATAATATTCAACCCCCCTAAAAATAATAAAATAACAAGTATTTATAGGATTAAAATCCTACCAAAATAAAACTCCTAACTTGACTAGGAAACTTAAAAGATAAACTCAAATAGAATACTAAACAAATCACTATCTAAAATATAAGATATTCTAAAATTCTAAAATATAATAAAACTAGATATTATCTCCATCAGGTTGTGATATGATTAAAAATGTAATCATTGAGATGACTTGGTGAACGACGAGATCGTTGAGGACGCTGAGTAATTGTGGGAGTGATTTATGTAGAAGGAAAAACTATGGGATATATTATCTGTAGAAAGAGACGGAGAATTACAAGAGTTTTCTTGTTGACAATCAGATGTATTATTGGTAATATCAATTTGATTATGACTAGGATAAATATTACTCCCTCCTATTCAAAATAAGTGTCTTTTTAGGAAAAAACACACATATTAAGGATTGTGTTAAAATGTCAAATATACCCTTAATTAATAATAAATGTTACTTTGGAAAAACAAATTTAGGTATTAGTGTTAGTTGAAACAATATATTTAAGGGTAATTTGGGAAATCTTTTTTCTCACCAACTTTGAAATGTGAGAAAGACATTTTTTTTGAAAAATAATTCATGTGCCAAAATGACACTTATTGTGAATAGGAGGGAGTAGTATGAATTGGTTGTGTAGTGAAATAATCAAATGATGCATCATTATTTATTGGGGATAATTACAAAAAGTACCCTGAGGTTTGACCTAATTACAAAAAAAATCAGCTAATTTTTAAAATTACAAAAAGTACCCCTGAGTTTTAATTCAGTGTTAAAATTAAGGGGCAAACTGCAATGTTTTTATAAATATGAAGGGGGACTTTGAAATGTTATTCGCTTATGAAAGGTTTAAATGCTAGACGAAATAAAATTTCGGGGTATTTTTTGTAATTTTAAAAGTTAGCTAATTTTTTTTATAATTATGTCAGACCTTAAGGGTATTTTTTGTAATTAACCCTTATTTATTGGAGTGTGAATGTTGATTGCATTTTTATATGAGGAAGAGGAAAAATCATGATATGGAAAAATAGTCTCGTGGAATATGACATCACGAGAAACATAGATTTGATGAGA
Organism: Rehmannia glutinosa; assembly: GCA_016081115.2. Classification (NCBI taxonomy): domain Eukaryota; kingdom Viridiplantae; phylum Streptophyta; class Magnoliopsida; order Lamiales; family Orobanchaceae; genus Rehmannia; species Rehmannia glutinosa. Next base: position 56,872 of record JABTTQ020000436.1, on the reverse strand, counting down.
TTATAAATCATATATGCGATAGCCTTTTGGACCAAATGGATAACCAACAAATATACTAGGTTTGGCCCTCCATCAAATTTATGTTTAATGTTCATATTTTTAGCAAAACATTAACATCCAAAAACTCGAAGTGATGAATACGATGGAAGAGTCCCAAACAAAACTTGATGAGGTGATTTGTACGGGAGAATCGGAGTTAGAAGTTTGTTTATAATATATGCAAAGTGATAATAAATTCACCCCAAAAAGAAAGAGGCAAGTTCGCTTGAAGTCGTAAAGCTCTTGCAACATCTAGAAGATGTCAATTGTAGGTCCTAAGGAGTAATAAGTAAAGTCAGAAGGGGTTGAATAGACTTTTTACCAATTTTTCATTTTTAGTCCTTTTAGAATTTGAGTTGAATCAAGTCAATAAGTCGCTTGGACAACTAGGTTTGCTTACACAACAAAGTTAGCCACTCAACATCAACTGAGTTGTTGATAGTATAACTCAGCTGATTCGACTAACACTTTAAAAATACAGTTGACTTGGTTTTTACAGCGGAAGACTTTCACCCTTAGTTTGAATAGGTTTTTCAACACATGTTTAAGCTAAGGTTATTATCAGTTGACTTAGCAAATTAACAAACAACAATAATAAAGATAAGCGGGGAATGTAAGTATCTTTGAATGTAAAGGACACAAACAATTTATAGTGGTTCGAGGATGGGATAATTCCTCTAATACACTCTTCTCCAACCCCTAGACGAATCAGGAATCCACTAATGTAACTTGGTTTGGTTACAAAATGGTTACAATCCGAGTCAACTTTGATCACACAACTAGTGCTCCCTAGGACTCGAACCTTCTTCACAAGGCATTACCGCTCTCTTTTCACTTGACTTCAAACCTTTGGAATTGTTCACACAACCCTCCAACAGGTTCAAAGCTCTTTCGATTTGGAACCTTACTACACCTCCTTCAACCTTGGAGAGTAGACCCCTTGTTCTTGAAACAAGTTTTTTCTCTTCAACAAATGAAGTTGTCTTTCCTTCACTGAGTTGTTGGATTGATTTCCTTCGAGTTTAGGCTTGAGGATAATATTTGAATGCTTGAGAGATATTGATTTGCTTTGCAGGTTAATCAATTTTGATTGCTTGCGTTCGTATTGGTAACCTTCTCTCAGATGAATCCTCAGCCTTTTATAATGCAGGTTTGAAAAATATGTCCGTTGAAGAGATAAACATATTTTTCAAATTACACTTCGTAGGTTATTGATTTGTCTTGTCTTGTAGCATTGATGTGAACTGTACCTTAAATTTAATGCACTGCAGCCTTTACTTAAGCTCTGCAGGACTTCAGGTACATCTCATTGGCTCCTTGCTTTTCGCACTCTTCCAGCAAAACATCTTTTAGGTAGGCAGTCTGACACATGCCTATTTCTAGCAAAACCTTGACTTTGCTTGACAATATATCTCTTTCAGCTTTCTTTGATCATGGTGTTGCATATCCCCTTTTACAGTCAACTCCAATAATTTTGGAATGAATTTGCTGTCAGTTAACTGAGACTTCACTTCACTTCACTCAACTGCCACTTAGCTGGGTCTTCTTTTCGATCTTCAGTCAAGTCCTGCAATCTTCAACTTGGCTGCTTCCACTCCACTTACATAGTCCTATCTATTACAAGTTGATTTACAGTTGAATTGGGGTGCCAACTTCCTAATCTAAGTTTTACATGGTATCATCAAAATCTATTACATAAATTTCCCATTAATTTTTCCCTTTTTGATGATGCCAAAACTTAAATAAAATAGCAAAGTAAATAGTGCATAAATAAAGAATGATTGTATTGAACATGTCATTATTGAACATATCATTCTTAAACTTTACAAAGCTTTTACAATGTATAAACAACAACTATATACAAAGTACTTACAAGAGTATGTGTATTTACATTTAAGTAAAAATACAACATGAATGGATTCAGTAGTCTTCAACGCCTCAGCTGCTTCCTTCTTCGATCAGCTTCTTCCTTTGCTCTCCTTCTATCATCTTCTGCTCTCTTTCGCTTCCTTTTTTCCTTTTCTTTCTACTTCTTCTCGTAGGCTCTCTTTTGCAGCTGGGTCTTCTCTTTGCTGCCTTTATTTCCATTCTTGATCGAGCCTTCTATTTTCTTTTTCTTGCCTTCTCCTCGCCTCCTCGTTTCTTCTGACCACTAATCTATTTTCCAGTTCGTCCAGCCCAACCCAGTATGTCAGTCCTTTCTTCTGGGGATTGACATATCAAACATCTTTAGGCTTTGGTGGTGGAGTTCCTCTGCCTCTTCCACTGCTACCAATCCTTCCATTTCCTCGTCCATAGTCTGCTCCTCCTCTGGGAGTGTACTGCACGGGTTGTGCCATTAAAGTTTGCCGACTGCTACCAGGAGTCTGCTGCTTCTCGGCTGCTTGACAAAGCTCCAAACCCTTCTCCTAGTACAAATTCCACGCCTCTTGTAGAGTCATTCCTTCAAAAAATCTTTCAGATGCAAGCGTTTGGAATTCTTCTAAGGATCTTGGCTCAGATCCTGCATTAGGGGCAACTATCTCCCGAGGGGGCTTCACTGCTGGAGAGTCCTTAAGAACAAACCAGCTGGGGGACCGTCGAATCTGGATTTAAGACTTTCTATTCGGCCATGCTGCCTCTCATCCACCTTGGCCAAATCAGCTTCAATAGCTTCTCGAGATTTCTTGAAAGCTAATGCAGCTGTCTCTTCAGTTGATAGGCCCTGCGGCAGCTGACTTAGGAGAGAGCTGGTGACTGAGCCTAGTTGGGGGGTTTTTGCAAGCATAATCTTCAGTGGGGATTTCTTCACATCATTTCCCTTACTGTCTTCCCCCTTCCTACTATCGTCCCCCTTTTTAGCCTCATCACTAGCAGGAGAGTCGACTGAGAGGGTATTCCTAAGATTAGATCCGATTTAGCATTAGTCAAGTCCATATTCTCATGAATTGTGGAGTGTGCTGCTCTAAATTCTGATCTCAGAGCCTTCATCTCAGCAGCCATTAGTTTCATTTCTATGTTCATCACCATCATCTCGGTGCGCATGTTGGCTTTTTTCTTGAGAAAGTCTATCTTGTGTTGAGATTTTAACAACTCCATGTCCGTTTTATATGATTGGTCCATCCGGAATATATGATCCATCTGCCTCTGCTGAAACTTGGCATTTTCAGAACCCTAAATCACTAACTTTGCAAATAGTGATTTGAAGTAGCTGACTTGCTCACACCTAAATGCTTTGGTCTATGTTGTCCATTCCCTTATCTTCAGCACAGTTCTTTGAATGTCTCATGTGATCGTCGCATCGCGATTATCAAGCCATTGATTCAATGCTGCAAATCATTTCTCCATGTTTTCTATTTCTGCACAAATATCCTTGAAGGCTTTTCGAAAGCTGGCTGCTTCAGCGGACTGCTCTTCAGACCATACAACATCAAAGTCGAATCCAATCGGCACCATTGTTCGATCATCTGGAGTCTCAAATTCTTCAGGAGGAATGTTGATAGTGTACATAGCACTTTCAACAGTAGATTCAGTCTCCAATGGTACTTCCGCCACAAACGAAAAGTACTCTGCAAAAAGGTCATCAGGAACAAAATGAATCTATCCCACTTCGCCATCAGGAGCAAGTCCTTTTTGTTAGGAAATTTATTGTTTAGATTTTGATGATACCATGTAAAACTTAGAATAGGAAGTTGACACATCATTTTCCTTGTATTTCTATGTTGTAATAGATGGGACTGAAACAGCTGAGTGAAGTCAGCTATATCGAAGAATACAAGAAGTCAACTACAGACTAGAGTAAAGACTCCATTGTGTGTCAATTGAGTATGGCCAAGATGGAAGACAAAGACTCGACTGAAGGAGAGCCAACTGAGGAACAGTTGTGTGAAGGATGAGGAAGTATCAGTCAAGTCAGTAAAAGAAGCCAAGTCTAATATTTGAAGTGACAGTTGAGTCATTCCCATGATTGGAGTTGACTCAAGTCAAGAGGTAAAGGCAACAGTCAAGTGAAGACAACTGACATTGATCCGTTGGAAGGAAGTCAAAGATATTACTCGATATAGTAATAAGTCCAAGTTGCCAGGTCTTAAAGTGTTTGGTCCAGAAATATGCAAAAGGAATAAATCAATGGGAAATACTAGAGTATGTGTTAGACCCTATAAAGTTGCAGAGTCATTTATTACAAGGAAGGGTCAACATCACATCTCTACAGGCCAAGAAAAGACAAGCGAACGAATAAGAAATGTCATTTCAAAATACCCAATTTCTTCAACGGTCAATTTTCAAATGAGCACTATAAAAAGCTGTGGAAGCATTTGAGAAAAGGTAACCAGACACACAAACAAATCAAGCAATATTCAAGCAAGTATAACCTGCAATATTCTCGAAGCTTATCAAGATATTCCTCAAGCCTAAAACTCGAAGGAACTCGATCCAACACACGCTGTTAAAGAAAGATTACTTCAACCAGTTGAAGAGGAAAAGTTTAAAGAACGAAAAGGGGTCTACTCTCCAAGTTGAAGGAGCTGTAGTGATGTTCAAGGTCGAACCAGAAGTTTCAAGTTTGTTGAAAGGTTGTGTGATTAATTCCAAAGGCTTGAAGGGAGCTGAAGTAGCATGGCAATTGTCTTGTGAAGAAGCTAAGCCGCAGGAGAAGCCAACTGTGTGATCAAGGCTGTCTCTAGACTGAGAACTGCTTTGTAACTTGATCTGTTACTTAGTGGATTCCTCCAGGAGTCCACTATAAATTTGCTTGTGTCATTTACTTTCAACAATTTACTTTCCTGCTTATATTTTTATATCTGCTGATAAGTTATATTACTATCCAACTGATAATAACAAGGGCTAAAAAACAAGTGTTAAAAATGAGCTTAAAATTAACAAAGGGTGTTAAGTCTTCCGCTGTATAAAACCAAGTCAACTGAAAAGTTAAGTGTTAGCTGACACATCTACGTTATACTATAAACAATGAGTCAGTGAGTGGGTAACTTTGCTGAAGAAAGCCAACCTAGCTGTCCCCAAGGACCCAACTGATTTGAGTCAACTCTGTTGAATATTTTAAAAGGACTAAAAAGTTAAAATTTGGTAAGGTTTATTCAACCCTTCCTTCTAAACCTTACACCACACCCCTTGGGACCTACACTTTTCCCTCGACACTTGCTTGACTCTGTGTGCCTCGATTATTTCAAGATCCTCGGCATCTGCACTGCTTTAACTGCGGAGCCGATCGATCTCACTGTCTCAACAATTTCATTGGTATCTCGAGGTCCTAAGGGTGTGAGTAAGGTTTAGAAGGGAGGGTTGAATAAACCTTACCAACTTTTCGATTTTAGTCCTTTTAAAATAATACAGAGTTAATTTCAAAGCTTAGTTCTTGAGGGACGGCTAAGTTAGTTAACCGGCAGAGTTAGCCACTCAACAGACTCGATTGAGCTGTTGATAGAATAACTCAGCTGTTTAGTCTAAACCTTAACTTGGCTGTAATGAGATTTTCAGCGGAAGACTTAACACCCTTGAATTTTGTTTAAGTTTGTTTTAACACTTGGTTTTAGCACTATGTAATTATCAGTTGGTTAGCAAATTATCAGCATATATAAAATGATATGCATAAATAAAATGCTGAAATGTAAATGACACAATAATTTTTATAGAGGTTCGAAGATGGGGTAATTCTTCTACTTCTCTCTTCTCCAACTCCTGGAGGAATCCACTAAGTATTGATCGTGAGTACAAAGTGGTTATCAATCCGGATACAAGTCGTGATCACACACAGTGACTTGATCCTTTGGGCCTCGATCCGGAGATGCGCTTGGTCACACCGGTGGCTTGTCCGACTCGAAACCTTCTTCACAGGGCGTTGCGCTTGCTACTTTAGCTCGATTGCTCAAGCTTCTTGGATTTGATCACGAAGCCCTCCAATAACTTGAGACTGGTTCGACCTTGAACCTTTCTACAATCCTCCTTGGAATGTAGACCTCTTTTGATTCTTCAAAAGTTTCCTCTTCAACAGTTTGAAGTTGTCTTTCCTTCACAGCTTGGTGTTGGATCGATTTCCTTCGAAATTTAGGCTTGAGGATTTGCTTGAATAACTTGAGAATATATTGCATGCTACAGTTCGAATAATTTCTTGATAGTTCGTGGTTCAAGTGGTCAAGGTAACCTTTTCTCAAAGTGATTCCTCAGCCTTTTATAGTGATCTTTCAAAAATCTGCCCGTTGAAGAGATAGGCTGATTTTCAAAAGTCACTTGTGTTCGTTGGCTTGTCTTATTGCAGTCCTTGATGCTGACATTTTCTCGTATTAAATGAATGTTCGACTTTTTCGTAGTCGACACGAGGTGCGATCTTCCCATTGGTTTATTCCTTTTGCACGCTTCCTGGGTGAACAACACTTTCGACATTACCGACATCATGGAAGTATTACTTATTTAAGTAAGCTTCTTGACTTTTGTGCAACAGATTCTTTTCAGTTGTCTTGACTTGATTGCAGTTCTTCTAACTTCCCCAGGTGACTTCCAGTTAGCTTCCAATCAATGGATGACTCATCTCTCACTTGAACTTGAGACTTAGCTTCTTGAGTTGACTTGACTGACACTTCACACAACTGTATCTCAGCTGATACTCCTTCAGTCGAGTTCTTGACTTTTCCTCCTTGCCATACTCAGCTGTTTCACAGTGGAGTCTTCATTTTAGTCTCTAGTTGACTTCTTGTATATCCAGGCATAGCTGACTTGACTCAGCTCATACAACCTTATCTATTACAATGCAAATTACAAGAAAAATGGGGTGCCAACTTTCTAGTTTAAGTTTTACATGGCATTCATCAAAATCTAAACAATAAAGTTTCCCAACAATTTCCCCCTTTTTGATGATGTCAAAACTTAAAACATACATACAAAATGTAAGCATCAAAGATACATACAGACAATGTAGTAACAGAGAATGTATGCGTAGAATCAATCTTTTTATTGATCATAACATTCTTGTCCTTTCCACAGCTGTTTACAATGTGTATCATAGCAAAAATAATAGACTATATCTACACAAATATAGAAATTACACAATTTTTATTCACCATACAGAAGACTTACATATATATGTATTTACATCAGTAAAATGCATGAAGGGGTGGACAACAACACTTCATCGCCTTCGCTGCCTCTTTCTTTCTTCTTCAGCTCTGTCGTCCTCTACTCTCTTTCTTTTCTTTTCATCTTCAGCTGCCTTCTTTTTCTCGTATGCTCTCTTTGCAGCATCATCTCTTCTCTTTCTTTATTGCCTTTCTTCCCACAACTGAGTTTGTCTTCTATTTTCTTCTTCGATTCTCTTAACATACTCAACATTTTTCCTCTCTACTTCCAGATTTGCTATGGCATCATATCCAACCCAATAGATCCCTCCTTTCTTTCCTGGATCTATGTATTCAATGTTTTTGGGTAGAGGTCTTTGTCTGAAACCTCTTCCTCCACTGCTTCTTCCTCTTCCTCTGGGTGTATATTGTACGGGAGCACTTCCTTTTGTCACCGTGACTTGACTTCTTCTTGTAGTCTGTTGACCGCCGGTAATCGTGTCTTGCTTATCGCCTTCTTCGCACTTAAGGCCTTTTTCTCGATCAAGTCCCGGGCTCGGGCCATGGACATGTTCTCGAAGTATCCTTCGGATTCGAGCATTTTGAATTTATCAACTGATCTCGGCTTATTTTCGAAGTCTGAAATAGCATCTGTGTCTTTTCCGGCAGGAATGCCTCCGAATTATTTTAACATCTATTCAACACGGGCATCCGTTCTTTTGTCAAAATCCTCCATCTCTGCTTTTACAATTTTTCTCTTCTCAGTCATCGGTACAATAGATTGTTGGAGCGGCAGAGTTACTGGAAGTTTGCTGATTATGTCAGCTGTAAGATGATCCAACCAACTTATAGCCAAATGATCTGACTTTAAGAGGTTGCCATCTATCTGTGCCATAATCATAATTTACTTTGGCAAATTGCTTGGGGGCTTTAGGTTCATACAACTGTCTTTTTTGTCTGTATGCCTGTGTGTGTGTTTTAGCAATTGCCTTCTTTGGGTAGTTGTGATGTTTAAGTGTAGTGCTTGGGTGCATATGTGTCGATGATAGCTCTTTTGCCTTTGGAATGACCTTTGTTGAGTTTTAGGCCTTTGCCATTTTGTCATATATTCCATAGGTCTTTCTTTGATATTTCACATTATTCCAATCGGCTTGGCTTGGGTAATTTCTACCATTCCCATCATTTGTGTTCCTTTGATAAAACTTAAGGGGATTACGTAGCTCTATTTCTTCTTCACAAAGTACTTCTGTTTGGAGTTTCTTTGAGGCACTCTCTTTGGATTTCTTCTCGGTTGTCCTCTCAAAGATACTCAACTAGTTGTTTTCCTTTTCCTTTATATCCAAGGCCGCTTTGTTTGTGATTGTGCTTTGGAGTGAATGTGGATGCAACTTTTGGTGTCTTGGGTTTTGAGATGCTTCATTACTTGAAGATCTTTTTTCCAAGATCACTCGGGAGTTTATTTGTGCACATAGGAATTGAATCCTATGCCTATCTTGTCTCCACACTCTTTTTGGCTCATAATAAGGTCATCCAATGATTTAGATGCCTTAGTGAATGAGGCAATCACATTTTTGAGGTCATTTTCTCTCTTTTCTATAGAAGCTATCTCTGCTTTATTAGTTTAGCATTCTCGGCCTTGGTCTTTATTCTTATCGGTTATGTGACTTAAGTACTCGGCTCCTTAGTCACCGTAAGTTTTAGCTTTTAAATGGGCCGTTTTTTCCTCATTTAATAATGTGTGTGAGGATTTAATGTGTTCAAAGTCTTTCATCATTTTGCCTAATGAATCATAAAGATCAGTGGGTGATGAAGTGTGTGTGTCACAATCACTATTACTAGAATCTGAGTGAGATGAGTTAGAGTGTACCTCATCTTCTTGGTCAGGTTGATCTTGTTCTTTAGCCATTAGACATATCAATGCCTCTTCTTAAGAATCACTCGAGTAGTCAGTTTCACTACTCTCTGAGTCACTTGCTTCCTTTGACTTAGCTGTCTCAGCAGTCTCAGCAGCCAACATTGCCTTTTTCTTTTCTTGTCTTCTTTCTCTGAAGACTCTTCTTTCTTCTTCGTTCCTGTATTTATTGACTACAGGATATGAACAGTCAATAGCAGAGTGTCCTTGTTGTCTGATTCCAACACGGGTTTTCAACTTTTTGGTCGACTCTCTCATTTCTTGTGTTGTCGACTCTTTGATATTCGACCTTTTGATACTCGGCTCTCTTTGGTGGCCTATCTTCCCTTGACTTGGATGGAGCTGAATGTCTTCTGGAGGATTCACCTTTATTTCTTTTGTAGTTCTTGTTGAAGAACTTGTTGAATCTTTTAACCATCAGAGCAATCTCCTCCTGGTCGATGGTTTCTTTGGTCTTAGCTCTCTTCCCATCCTTGACTATAAGTGCAGCTATTTTGGGTACAACTGTCTCCTCTTGATCCTTTCTTCTCAGCTCAAACTCATAAGCTTTGAGGTCTGAGAATAGTTAATGATTGGATGTTTTTGATAGGTCCATCGAGTGCCTTAGAGCCATGGTTTTCATTTCCCACTCAGCTGGGAGGCTTATTAGTATCTTCATACACATTTCCTTTTGTGTGTATTCCTTTCCAAGTGCTGAGAGCTCATTTGTGATTTCAGTGAATATAGCATCCCGCTGATCCATTGTCTCACCTGCAAGCATTTTAAAGTTTTCAAATTTTTGAACAACAACAGATAATTTGTTTTCTTTAATTTGCTCTGATCCTTCACAAATTAAAGTTAATTTATCCCAGATTTCTTTTGCTATTTTGCATGATTTGACTTTATTGAACATTACTTTTTCCAGAGTCTTGTAGAGAATATCCTTGGCCACATTATCCAAGTTGTATCTCTTTCTATCATCATTGGTCCATTCAGTCCTTGGATTTTCAACTAGGGCTGGTCTTGCTTCGACCACAGCTTCCTCTCCTTCAGTTGTGTTCACTTTCAATATTTGCAGTGGCCCATCCTCTATTACTAGCCACATTTCATCATGTAAAGCAGATAGATGAGCCTGCATACGAATTTTCCAGTCATCAAATTCCTCAATAGTGAACATGGGAATGCGTGTCAAATTTGCCTCCATGATAATAACTTTGCTGTTTTTTTTTTAAAAATGGCTTTTTGAAAGAACAAGTGTTAAAAGCTTCTTTGAAAGACTGGAGATCTAGTTCGAAACCGAACTCACGGAAGGCTCAATGAACCAACCGCTCGATACCACTTGTAGGTCCCAGGGAGTGAGTAAGGTTTAGAGGGGGTTGAATAAACTTTACCAACTTTTCGATTTTAGTCCTTTTAAAATAATACAGAGTTAATTCACAGCTTAGTCCTTGAGGGACAACTAAGTTAGTTAACCAGCAGAGTTAGCCACTCAACAGACTCGATTGAGCTATTGATAGAATAACTCATCTGTTTACTATAAACCTTAACTTGGTTGTAATGAGATTTTCAAAGGAAGACTTAACACCCTTGAATTTTGTTTAAGTTTGTTTTAACACTTGGTTTTAGACTATGTAAATTATCAGTTGGATAGCAAATTATCAGCAGATATAAAATGATATGCAAAAATAAAATGCTAAAATGTAAATGACACAATATTTTTTATAGAGGTTCGAAGATGGGGTAATTCTTCTACTCCTCTCTACTCCAACTCCTAGAGGAATCCACTAAGTATTGATCGGAGTACAAAGTGGTTATCGGTCCGAGATACTGATCTTGATCACACACGGTGACTTGATCCTTTGGGACTCGATCTGAGATGCCTTGGTCACACAAACAAGCTTCTCGTCCGACTCACCGCTTCTTGGCAGGCGCCTTGCTTGCATTTACTCACTTGCTCAAGCTTCTCGGTTTGATCATGAAGCCCTCCAATAACTTGAGACTGGTTCGATCTTGAACCTTTCTACAATCCTCCTTGGAATGTAGACCCCTTTTGATTCTTCAAAAGTTTCCTCTTCAATAGTTTGAAGTTGTCTTTCCTTCACAGCTTGGTGTTGGATCGATTTCCTTCGAAATTTAGGCTTGAGGATTTGCTTGAATAACTTGAGAATATATTGCAGGTTATAGTTCGAATAATTTCTTGATAGTTCGTGGTTCAGATTGTCAAGGTAACCTTTTCTCAAAGTGATTCCTCAGCCTTTTATAGTGATCTTTCAAAAATCTGCCCGTTGAAGAGATAGGCTGATTTTCAAAAGTCACTTGTGTTCATTGGCTTGTCTTGTTGCAGTCCTTGATGTTGGCATTTTCTCGTATTAAATGAATGTTCAGCTTTTCAGAGTCTGACACGAGGTGTAGTGCTTCCCATTGGTTTATTCCTTTTGCACGCTTCTAGGGCTGAACACTTTCAGACATGGCAGTATGGAAGTATTACTTATTTAAGTAAGTTTCTTGACTTTTGTGCAACAGATTCTTTTCAGTTGTCTTGACTTGATTGCAGTTCTTCTAACTTCCCCAGGTGACTTTCAGTTAGCTTCCAATCAATGGATGACTCATCTCTCACTTCAACTTGAGACTTGGCTTCTTGAGTTGACTTGACTGACACTTCATACAACTGTATCTCAGCTGATACTCCTTCAGTTGAGTTCTTGACTTCTACTCCTTGCCATACTCAGATGTTTCACAGCGGAGTCTTCATTTCAGTCTCCAGTTGACTTCTTGTATATCCAGGCATAGCTGACTTGACTCAGCTCGTACAATCTTATCTATTACAATGCAAATTACAAGGAAAATAGGGTGCCAACTTTCTAGTCTAAGTTTTACATGGCATTCATCAAAATCTAAACAATAAATTTTCCCACCAATATCAGTATGTTCTTTCTCTTAAGTAGTCTTGTCCTCGGCTGCCTTAGCAACGTCATGGGTTGGTTATGGCACCACAGGGGGTGGGCCATCAACCAGTGTAAATTTGGAAATGGCAGCTTTCTCACTTGCCTTCCTTGTTTTAGCCACAGTCACCTCAATTTCTGGGCCCTCTTCAGGTTTATCTTGTTGGACGGACTCAGCTTCGTCATCTGTGTCCAAGAACTCCATAGAGACGTGTTCTTGAGAGTCATGCAAAACACTGATTTCTTCATTTTCAACTGACTCTTCTTGAGGAGCTGGCATTTCTTCTTCAACTTTCTTACCCAAGGAAGTCTCAACATCCTGTGGGCTTTTATTACTCTCAGCAGTCTCAACTGTTGTTGGGCCTTCTACATTCCCTTGCGTAGACTTAACCGCGGCAGGGTCTTGGACAATCCCTTCAGTAGACTGAGCTCCTTTATGGTCTTCAGTGGCATCCTTTGAGGTTTTAACCTCAAGGATTGCACTTTCAGAGCCAACAGTCTCAACTGTTATCAATCCCACTATGCTATTCAGTGATTTCCATATCTTCGCCTCCAAGCTTCAAATTGGTAAGGTCTCCCACAACCTCCTCCAACCCGGCTATGGTGTTTGCAGTTTCCCCCTCAGTTGGCGCACCAGCTGAGTCACAAGCAGCGGGGTCACTAGAAACTTGAGACTCGGTTGTTTGTACGATTGGGTGTTCAAATTGAGATAGAGGGCGGTGTCTCAATACATTCTTCGGGGGTAGGCTTGGCTAAGGTGCCCTCTTCATCACCTTCTTAGCTTCATCGCCAGCCTTCCTAGTTTCTTGTCCCTCGTAGTGCACATGTGAGGTAGTAGAATCGATTGTCCTCACCATTTCCAAAATATCAGGGCTTGGAGAGATTAGTATAGAGGATGACTCTCCTAGGCCCCTTCGCAAGGTCTGCACATGCAACTCCTTAGATTCTTTCAGAGCTTGCTTCAGTTCAACATTCTCCACTTCATTAGTAGGGTTAAGCTCTTCTTCATCACTGTCGTTGCTGGTGGCTGGCTGTAGGCGCTTTATGGGACGTCTGTGAAGAAACAAGTGTGAGGCTTTTGTGATTCCTCAATAGCCTTGGTCTTAGTTTTCTCCTTCGCTTTATCCTCGTCCTTTTTCTCATATAGAATTGTCGTGCAAAAGTCTGGATCGAGAGCGGAGCTAATAGAAATGTTCCCAAGAAAGCTTAGAAGTTTTTCCTCCTCTTCAACGAATTCTGGACTTTGGAATTGATGTCTAGCATAACTCAGTTTCCAGGCTCTCCAGATCTGTAGCCTCTCTTGTACATCTGGGTATACATGAGATAACATTATCAAGTCATCGTCCTTCTGTATAGGCTCAAGGGGAGCCCTTTCTTCCTCAACTATCCTTGCATCAGTCTGACGAGAGCGTATGACTAACTCGTCAGCATCTTTATCAGTTGTGTTCTTTTCTGATTCTTTAGTTGTTTCCCTAATAGCTAGCTCCTTCAGACTCTGCTATTCAGCAATAACAATCTCTTCCTTCTCAGTGGCTTCTACACCATTCTTATCTTTCGATGTTTGCTGATTTTCTTCAGCAGCCTCCTTCACAGCAGTTGTGCCAGACTCAGCTGGCTTTGCCAATTCAGAATTCTTCATAAGCCCTCTTCTTGTCTTGACCAATAGAACCTCAACCTCTTCTGGTTCCTCTTCAATGGCAGCAAACTCTACCACTTTCAGCTTCTTCGCTGCAGCTCTCTTCCGGGGCACAACTGAATGCTTTCTTTTGATAATAGGGGAAGGATCTGGGGATTCCTTCTCGACCACGGGGCAGGGGCAGGATCTTCTTTGGCTGCAGGGGCAAGAGCTGACTTGGCTGTAGGGGCAGAAGCCTTCTTCTTCTTCTGGATGAGCTTAGGAGAAGAGGCCTTTGCAGATGCAGCTGTGTCCACGGGGATAGAGTCAGATGATTCCATCTCGCTAGTATCCACCTTCCTAGCGTGGGCTTGGCGTTGGGCAGCAGAAAGATTTGCCCTGAACATTTTCTTATTCACGTGGAAGGCTTTCCCATTCCCCGAGAGGAATGTCTTTCAACTCCAGCAGATGACCTGCACTAGGCCATATCCGAGTGAGCTTTCAAAAGCTCGGCTTGATAAATGGCTTTGTTCATCACATTCGCACAATGGCCAAAAACAAACTCAGCTCAATTGACTTTTTTCTCTTCCGAATTGCAACCATCACGATCGGCTTAGTCTTGATAGGCGATTGAAGCTTCAAACTTCATGTCAACACATTTAGCCACCACTTCCATCAACTTGTGGTAGTCCTCTTTTATCAGTGATTTCTTGGTTGTATAAACAGGTGTAGGTCCCAAGGGGTGTGAGTAAGGTTTAGAAGGGGGGGTTGGATAAACCTTACCAACTTTCGATTTTAGTCCTTTTTAAAATAATACAGAGTTAATTTCACATCTAAGTCATTGAGGGACAACTAAGTTAGTTAACCAGCAGATTTAGCCACTCAACAAACTCGATTGAGCTGTTGATAGAATAACTCAGCTGTTTAGTCTAAACCTTAACTTGGCTGTGATAAGATTTTCAGCGGAAGACTTAACACCCTTCAATTTTGTTTAAGTTTGTTTTAACACTTGGTTTTAGCACTATGTAAATTATCAGTTGGATAGCAAATTATCAGCATATATAAAATGATATGCAGAAAAAAAATGCTGAAATGTAAATGACACAATAATTTTTATAGAAGTTCGAAGATGGGGTAATTCTTCTACTCCTCTCTTCTCTAACTCCTGGAGGAATCCACTAAGTATTGATCAGAGTACAAACTGGATATCAGTTCAGATACAAGTCTTGATCACACAGCTAACTTGATCATTTGGGACTCAGTCTGGAGATGCCTTGGTCACACAACTAGCTTCTCGTCCGACTCAGCTTCTTCACAGGGCAGCTGTCTTGCTACTTCAGCTCACTTGTTCAAGCTTCACGAAGCCCTCCAATAACTTGAGACTGGCTCGACCTTGAACCTTTCTACAATCCTCCTTGGAATGTAGACCCCTTTTGATTCTTCAAAAGTTTTCTCTTCAACAGTTTGAAGTTATCTTTCCTTCACAGCTTGGTGTTGGATCGATTTCTCTCGAAATTTAGGCTTGAGGATTTGCTTGAATAACTTGAGAATATATTGCAGGTTACAGTTCGAATAATTGCTTGATAGTTCGTGGTCAGGTTGTCAAGGTAACCTTTTCTCAAAATGATTCCTCAGCCTTTTATAGTGATCTTTCAAAAATCTGCCCGTTGAAGAGATAGGCTTATTTTTAAAAGTCACTTGTGTTCGTTGGCTTGTCTTGTTGCAGTCCTTGATGCTAACATTTCCTCGTATTAAATGAATGTTCAACTTTTGAGTCGACCACGGTGCGATCTTCCTATTGGTTTATTCCTTTTGCACGCTTCTGGGACTGAACACTTTCAGACACGACATCATGGAAGTATTACTTATTTAAGTAAGCTTCTTGACTTTTGTGCAACAGATTCTTTTCAGTTGTCTTGACTTGATTGCAGTTCTTCTAACTTCCCCAGGTGACTTCCAGTTAGCTTCCAATCAATGGATGACTCATCTCTCACTTCAACTTGAGACTTGGCTTCTTGAGTTGACTTGACTGACACTTCACACAATCAGTATCTCGGTGATACTCCTTGATCGAGTTCTTGACTTTTCCTCCTTGCCATACTCAAATTTGTTTCACGGTGGAGTCTTCATTCGATCTCTAGTTGACTTCTTGTATATCCAGGCATAGGCGACTTGACTCGGCTCATACAACCTTATCTATTACAATGCAAATTACAAGAAAAATGGGGTGCCAACTTTCTAGTCTAAGTTTTACATGGCATTCATCAAAATCTAAACAATAAATTTTCCCAACAATTTCTCCTTTTTGATGATGCCAAAACTTAAAACATACATACAAAATGTAAGCATCAAAGATACATACAAACAATGTAGTAACAGAGAGAATGTATGCGTAGAATCAATCTTTTTATTGATCATAACATTCTTGTCCTTTCCACAATTTGTTTTTAATGTGTATCATAGCAAACATAGCGGTATATCTACACAAATATAAATATTACACAATTTTTATTCATCGTCTGTAAGACTTACATACATATGTATTTACATCGATAAATACATGAAGGGAGTGGACAACAACACTTTATCGCTTTTTGCCTCCTTCTTCTTTCTTCTTCAACTCTTGTTCGTTCTCTCTCTTTTTTTTTCTTTTCATCTTCAGCTGCCTTCTTTTTCTCGTATGCTCTCTTTGCGGCATCGTCTCTTCTCTTTCTTTCTTGCCTTTCTTCCCACAGCTGAGTTTGTCTTCTATTTTCTTCTTCGATTCTCTTAACATACTCAGCATTTTTCCTCTCCACTTCTAGATTTGCTATGGCATCATATCCAGCTCAATAGATCCCTCATTTCTTTCCGGATCTATGTATTCAATGTTTTTGGGTAGAGGTCTGTGTCAAACCTCTTCATCCACTCGCTTCTTCCTCTTCCTCTGCGGGTGTACATTGTCGACGAGCCTTCCTTTTGTCGGTGACTTGCTACTTGTAGTCTGGCGATGCCCGATGTCTCTGCTGCTTATCGACTTCTTTCGCACAAACTTAAGGCCTTTTTCCGAAGATAAGTCCCGGCATGGGCCATGGAATTGTTCTCGAAGTATCCTTCGGATTAGAGCGTTGTGAATTCATCAACTGACCTCAGCTCATTTCCGGTGTCTGAAATAGCATCTGTGTCTTTTCCTGCCGGAATGCCTCCGAATTATTTTAACATCTCTTCAACACGGGCATCCGTTCTTTTGTCGAAATCCTCCATCTCTGCTTCTACAATTTTTCTCTTCTCAGTCATCGGTACAACAGAGTGTTGGAGCGGTAGAGTTACTAGAAGTTTGCTGATTATGTCAGTTGTGATATCTTTTGAACTTTCCCCCTCAACTGCTTTTCCTTTTTCTTTCTTCTGTTCTTCAACTGTTTTTTTCTTCTTCTCAACAGCTGTATCCTTCTCTTTATCATACACTGACCCTTTCAACATCTTCACGTATTCCTCTTCCCCTTTTTTGTCATCATCAAAGGAGAGAGGAACCCCTGGGAACATGCCAGCAAGCATGAAATCTAGGCGGCTGATAGCTAAGTTTTACTTGGAGTCTACTGTACGAAATTCTGAGCGGGTGGCTTTGGATTCGGTGCCACCAGCTTCATTTCAACCATGAGAAGGCTGAATTTGTTATTCATATTTTCCTCTACACGCAGATGTTCTTTCCTGTGAAATTCTCGCAGCAATTCCATCTCAGTTGTATGAGAGGCATGCAATCTCTCCATATAGGTCTGCATCCTTGCCTTCATATCAGCATTGTCAGCACTCCATATTAGAATGCGGTTGTATAGTGCCTTGAAATATCGAACCTGATCAAGACGCATGGCACTCTGCTGTTGAGACCATTTCCTTATTCTGACCACCACTCCTCTTAAGTCTGCTATGAGGGTGGCGTCTCTGCTGTCCAGTCGCATGTCGAGAGAGGCTTAGTGCCGTTCAATCTTCTCAATCTCTTCACAGATTTTCTTGAAGATGTCGCGCATCTCAGCTGTTTGACTGGAGTCAGCTGTCGGCCACTCTGCATTGAAATTGAAATCAACTCGCACAATCGTATCAATAGGAATTATAGGGTCTTCTTAGACGGTGTAGAGCCTCTGCTCTCTTGCAGTTTCTTCTTCAAGCACGGGCAGTTCCTGAGAGAAAGGGAAAAATTCTTCATAGGCATCGTCTCGCACTTGAGATATTGTGCGCGAGGTGGTCTCTACTGCAACTCTGGAAGCTGCGCGATTGGTAATGATTCACCGGGGCCTTTGATTGTATTGACCCAGTGGTGAGCCTCAATGTCTTAACAGCTTATTCGGTCTCAGCTGGTTTTCCATTTGAGTTGACTGTTCCTCGGCCGTATCAGAAGCGTCATCGGAAGATTATTAGACTTGAGGATTTGGCTCATCATCAAAATTGAAAGTTTGTCGGCGACGCTTGAATTCTAGCTTGCTCGTGCATTTGGTGGAACATCCTCAATTTGAATCTTCTCGAGTAGGGGTTGATTTAGCTTCATCTGCGGATCCCGGAAGGTTGTATCAGGATCATCCTGGGAGTCATGAAGAGCACTAATTTCCTCCCCTGAATCAACAATTATGGTTTGAGGAATGCTCTTATCTCCTTGATTTTTACCTAGGGAAGTCTCAACCTCCCTTAGGCCTTCATTACCTCCTGCGAGTCTCAATGCGGCGGGGCCTGTACAATCCCTTCGACGGGCGCAACTATCTTAGGGTCTTCTGCGTGGCATCCACGAGTCTCAACTCCGTGGATTGCACTTTCGATGCCAGTGTTAACTCTCGGAGTAGATCCATCTTGTGCCTCGCATCGGCGTCCTCGGCTGCGAGTCGTTGGCACTTCGGCTTAGACGGTCTCAATCGTCCGAGCTTAAATCGAGAGACAACTTGTTGTTGTTTCTTTTCTTGTTCCTTCTCCGCCGCCCTCCTAGATTCATGGTGGAGTCACCGACATCCTCCCGACCTAGGCTGCGGTGGAGTAGAGTTTCCCCTCGAACTTGCTCATTAGGTGAGTGACTTATGTTGGGGTCACTCTGCTCCGGAATCCGGCTTTGTCAAATGAGTGGTCACCGTAGGGCGGGTGGTAAGACACCTTCAGCAGGGGTTGGCTCAACTTGGGTGCCCAAATTCCCAGTGTCATCGCCAAATCCCTTAGATCCGTCTTCTGAGTGAATTGGGGAAGTGGTTGCAACAATAACAGTAGCAATCTGTTGTACCACTCCCAACGGATCAATTTCCAGCTGTTATTTGGAAGACTCTCCTGGTCCCTCCCTCAGCTGTTTCTCATGCATCATTTTGGACTCCAGCATGGCTTGCTGCCTATCTAATTTCTCATTTGCAGCAACCGGATCCACGTCCTCATCACTTTCTAAAAGAACATCTATGTGCAGATGAGTGTGATCGTTGGTTCCAGTAAGAGGACAGATGCTGGCTTTCTCACGCGCCTCTACTTCCTCAACTGTTCTTGCCTGTTCGTTTTCCTTCCGAATTTGCAGCATATTAATACAGTTATCCTCATCCAGGGCTTGCAGCACTGTATCAACTTCAAGAAACCTGAAGAGTTCCTCTTCCTCATCAATAAACTCTGGGTGTTCTAACTGCACCCTAGAGTGACTTAGCTTCCATTTGCTCCATGCTCTTAGACGATTTTGGATGTCTGGGTACAATGGAGAGCATATGATTACATCATCATCTTCATCCTCTCCATGTTGCCCTTCCTTTTCAGGAATGGAGGGTAGCAAACTCTGCTGCTCTTCGCCCTCAGCAGCATCTGCTTTCTTTGTTGCTTCTTGTTCCTCAGCTGTTTTGTCCACAGCTAGGTCTTCAATTTGTCTCTGTTGATCAGCCTCAACAGACTTGGCTGTTTCATCAATAATTTACGAGATCGCACTTCTTCAAATATCTCGAGAGATCTTTTCAAGGCGAGTGGCGGACTCAGTTGTCTTCTCAAGATCTGAACGTTTGGTGAGTCTTCTTCTTTTTATCCTTACCAGAGGAATTTCTGGTTCAGATACGGCTTCCTCAGATTCCTTGGCGGCGGGGGCCGGTGCATCTTTCTTTGTCTGAGGAGCTGCCTTTCTTGGCTTTGCAGTCATCTTCTTCTTGATGGTTGGAGAAGGTATTTGAGGTTCCTTCTCCGCCTCGGCTGCAGGGGTAGGAGATACGGCTGCAGGGGCAGGTGACTCGGCTGTAGGGGCGGGTGCATCTTTCTTCTTCGCTGCAGGGGCAGCTATCTTCTTTGCAGTTTCATGGGCAGCTTTCTTCTTGGGAGGGGAAGTAACAGTTGTTTCCTCAGGGTCAGATGATTCCCCCTCACTGGTGTCCGCCCGCTTGGCGTATGCTCTCTTCTAGGCTCCAGACAAGTTGGCCCGAAACATCTTCTTGTTAACATGGAAGGATTTTCCATGTCGAAGGGGAACACCCTTCACCTCCATAAGATGGCCAATAACTAGGCCATAGCCTAGAGATCGCACAAATGACCCATCATCCTCGAATGACTTATTTGCAACATTTTGGCAGAGTCTGCTGTAGACGAATTCTGCCCAGTTGACGTTCTTCTCCTCCATGATCGTATCCATGATGATCAGCTTGATTTTGGACAGCTGATTAAAGCTTCCAAATTTTATGTCTACACATTTTGCAACGATATCCATAAGCTTATGGTAATCCTCCTTCAGCAGCTTCTTCTCAGCTGTGTAGACGACTTTTGCAGCACACTCAGGTTTGTCCACTTCCTTCCATGCAGCAACCAAATCAACGTCTGCTTCATATATTTCCGGCATACCCTCCGATGGCAATAAACAGTGCTCTGTAATGTCCTTTGCGGTGATTTGAATGTCCTTGCAGTGGACTGAGTATTTAATCCCTTAGTCCTGCACCTCAGCGTTTACATAGAATTGGGCGACCTCCTCTACTTCTGTCATTTGGTATTCCAGTGTGAGAAAGGGTTTCAACCCGTATTTCTCAATCTTATCATCTATCTTCTTCACATGGGTTTCATCGGAACCCTGTTTAATCATTCCTTCGAAATCTACGGTTGATCCAGTGTGGATTTGCCTCGCGAGCTTAGTAAAATCATGTGCTGGTGCCATTTCAAAGATTTTATCAAACAAAACTTGACGAACTTGCTTTGAAGATTGGTAGGGTTTTGAGAGAAAAATACTTGCTTTCTTGCTTTGGAAAGATGAACAATTTTTGAAGTGAGAGAGAGAAAAACTGAACAAAAGAGTATATATGGGTTATGAAAGGACGTGTTTTTGGTTTTTGAATTTTGATCAAGACCAACGGCTCAGATTTAGCACGTCTAATTTGCATTTAATTGCTCGCATTTAATGCGGCAACATTTATATCCGATCATATGCTTGTTGTGCAACTTTTGACTGTACCTGTCATAATTACACTGATGTCATCCTTAAAAATATTCCCGCTCATTAAAAACGACTTCATTTTTGTCACTTAGCTCATAAATGACTCAGCTTACTCCTTAACTGACTCAACTCTTCTTCTCTTTATACGTATAGTGACTCAGCTGTCAGCTAACTCGATGCAGCTGACTTTCCGATACGACTGATTCACTTGGCTGATTTATAAGATCTGCTATGTTTTCATCTTATCATGTTTCATCTCTTCTCATTGAGTCTTCTGAGTGTCAACTCATCTCAATTAACCTAGCTCATGCTTAAGCTCTTCAAATCTTGATTCACATAATGGCTTTGTGAATTTGTCATTAACTGTTTATCAGTTGAAATGTATTCCAAAGTGATGTCTTTCTTTTCAACATGATCTCTTATGAAATGATATCTGACATCAATGTGCTTTGTTCTTGAATGCAACACGAGGATTACGTGTGATTGCAATAGCACTTGTGTTATCACACATAATTGGAATCTCTTTTTCTTCAATTTCATAATCTCTCATTGTTGTCTCATCCATAAGATTTGGGCACAACAGCTGCCCGTAGCTATGTACTCATCTTCATCTATGGATGTGGCTATTGAGTTTTGTTTCTTGCTAAACCAGGAACCAACATGTTTCCAAGCATTTGACATGTACCGAAAGTACTCTTCTGTCAACCCTACATCCAAAGATAATAGTCAGTCCGAATAACCAATTAGCTTGAATTCACCTTTCTTTGGATACCATAAGCCAACTTCTTGGCATCCCTTCGTATATCTTAGGATTCTCTTAGCATTTGCGGTCATGTGACTTTCCTTTGGAGCGATTGAAATCTTGCACATACACCTACTTTTGCAAATGTGATGTCGGCACGCTGGCTTAAATAGAAGCGCATGATCTAATGAGTGCTCAGTATCGGTTTTGATCCATAGGCTTACCATCTGCATCCATGTCCATCTTGGTGATGTATTCATTGGTATTTTCACGAGAAAGACTTCTCTTCCATACCAAATTTCTTCATTAAATCCCTGGTGTACTTTGTTTGACTTATGAAGGTTCCATCCTTCAGCTGTTTAACTTGAAGTCCTAAGAAGAATGTCAGCTCTCCCATCATGCTCATTTCAAATTTGCCTTGCATGAGGTTTGAGAACTTATCACACAGCTCTTTGTTTGTGGATCCAAAAATAATGTCACCCACATATATTTGGACAAGCAGTATACTCTATCCATCTTGAATTCTGAAGAGTTTTCTGTCCACTTTGCTTTTGGTGAATCCATTATCTGTCAGAAATTGAGATAATGTATCATACCATGCTCTAGGTGCCTGTTTCAATCCATATAGAGCTTTCTTGAGCTTGTACACCTTATCTCCAAGAGTCTTCTGCTCAAAACCTGGAGGTTCCTCAACATAGACTTATTCTTCCAATAATCCATTTAAGAATGCACTTTTCACACCCATTTGATATACAATGAAGTTCTTGTGAGAAGCATAGGCAAGAAATATACTTATTGCTTCTAATCTTGCAACAGGAGCAAATGTTTCATCAAAATCTATTCCTTCTTCTTGGTAATACTCTTTGGCTACCAATCTTGCTTTATGTCTTACCACAGAACCTTCCTCATTCATCTTGTTTCTGAAAACCCATTTTGTGCCGATAACATTTTGATGGTTTGGTCTTTGCACCAATTCCCATACTTTGTTTCTTTCAAATTGATTCAGCTCTTCTTGCATGGCTTGAATCCAATGTGTGTCATCTAGTGCTTGGGACACATCTTTTGGCTCTATTTGGGAAATAAAACAAGAGAACATTGCTTCTTGTTGAGCTCTGGATCCGGTTCTTACACCATCTCTTACATTTCCAATAACTAGCTCTGGTGGATGGTCTCTCAGCCATCTCACATCAGGTTGGAGTAAATAAGTTGGGTTGAGTCATGTTGCAGCTGTGTTGTCTTGAGCAACTCTCTCATCATCACTTAGCTGCAGATTTTCCAGATGTCTTTGAGATTCAACTATCTCATCTTCATCTTGGTTCATTGCTCCAGCTTCAGCTTCAACATAGGGACTCTTCTGCATAGTTGGCTGATTTAGCTTGTCAGCTAACTCTTCAATGTCCTCTCCATTTAAATTAGGTTCATCAAAAACCACATGGATAGACTCTTTTATGACCATAGTCCTCTTGTTCAGCACTCTGTAGGCTTTGCTTTCAGCTGAGTATCCCAAGAAGATACCTTCATCAGCTTTCGCGTCAAAAGTCTTTAGATTGTCTTTTCCATTGTTGTGAATGAAGCATTTGCATCCAAATATTTTAAAATATCCAACATTTGGTTTTCTCCCTGTCCATATTTCATAGGGAGTATTTGTCAGCTGTCTATTGATTATGCATGTATTTTGAGTGTAGCATGCAGTGTTGATGGCTTCAGCCCAAGATCTCTTTGGCAATCCAGCTTTAGCTAACATGGTTCTTGCAGCTTCCTTGAGAGTTGTGTTCCTTTTTTCTGCTACTTCATTCTAGTGTGGGGTCCTCGCTGCAGATAAATAATGAGCAATACCATTTTCAACACAATACTGAGTTATTATTCCATTGACAAACTCAGTTCCTCTATTAGATCTTATCTTTATAATGGTTTGACTTTTCTCATTTTGAACTCTTTTCATCAGTTGAGGTAACTTCTGCAAAGTTTCCTTCTTTTTGCACATGAAGATTGTCCATGTATATCTTGAATAATCATCCACCACTACTAGAGTGTATTTCTTTCCACTTATGCTGGCTGGCTCAACTGAACCAAATAAGTCCATATGTAACAAATGTAATATTCTTGTTGAGGATGGACTGGGCTTCTCTTTGAATGATGATTTGATTTGCTTTCCCATCTGGCATGCATCACAGACACTTTCCTTCTTGTATACTGAGTCTGGCAGTCCTTCTACAAGATGACTCCTTGCAAGCTTGTTAATTGTCTTGAAATTTAGATGACTCAACTTCTTGTGCCACAACCAACTTGATTCGGCTATACTCTTTGCTAGCAGACAAGTGCTTGGTGTGGTAGTCGACCAATCTACCACATACATATTCTTTTGTCTGGATCCTTGCAACACTACTTCATTTGATTCAATGTCTTTAATTTGGCACACTCCCATATTGAATCCAACATTGTATCCCTTGTCGCAGAGTTGGCTGATGCTTAACAGGTTGAAGTTGAGGCCTTCAACATATGCAACATCTGTGATTTCTCTTGATGGATCCAATGCCTCTTATTTCCCATGGAGCTTCATTTCCTCAAAATATGACTTTTGCACCTCTAATCTCCTTGAATTTTGATAGATTTTTCTTGTTCCCTGTCATGTGTCTGGAACAGCCACTATCCATGTACCAGGTTCCTTGGCACTCACTTTGTTCCTGAACTCGCAATCAAGGAAATCGGTTTTTAGGTACCCATACTTGCCTGGGCCCTGAGGGTTAGTCTTTGTAAGATGATCCAACCAACCTATAGCCAAATGATCGACTTTAAGTGGTTGCCATCTATCGTGCCATAATCATAATTTACTTTGGCAAATTGCTTGGGGCTTTGGGTTCATACAATGTCTCTTTTGTCTGTATGCTGTGTGTGTGTGTTTTAGCAATTGCCTTCTTTGGGTAATTGTGATATTTACAGTGTTAGTGCTTGGGTGCATATGTGTCTTTGATGATAGCTCTTTTGCCTTTGGAATGACCTTTGCGGATGTCTAGGTCTTTGCCATTTAGGCTTATACTCCATAGGTCTTTGCTGATATTTCACATTATTCCAATCAACTTGGCCTGGGTAATTTCTACAATTCCCATCATGTGTGTTCCTTTGATAGAACTTAAGGGGATTAAGTAGCTCTGTTTCTTCTTCACAGTACTTCTGTTTTTGGAGTTTGCTTTGAGTGGTACATTTTTTTCCTTTTCCTTTGCATCCAAGGCCAGTTTGTTTGTGATTGTGCTTTGGAGTGAATGCGGGTGCAACATTTGGTGTCTTGGGTTTTTGAGATGCTTCATTACTTGGAGATCCTTTTTCCAAGATCACTCTGGGAGTTTGATTGTGCACAAAGGAATTGAATCTTATGCTGTCTTGTCTCCACACTCTTTTTGGCTCATAATAAGGTCATCCAATGATTTAGATGCCTTAGTGAATTAAGAAATCACATTTTTGAGATCATTTTCTCTCTTTTCTATAGCAGCTATCTCTGCTATTAGTTTGGCATTCTCAGCCTCCAGTTCTTTATTCTCATCAGCTATGTGACTTAGAATACTCGGCTCCTTCACCGTGAGTTTTAGTGAGTTTTAGCTTTTTAATTTGGTTGTTTTCCTCATTTAATAGTGTGTGTGAGGATTTAATGTGCTTAAAGTCTTTCATCATTTTGCCTAATGAATCATAAAGATCGAGTGGGTGATGAAGTGTGTGTGTCACAATCACTATCACTAGAATCCAGTGAGATGAGTTAGAGTGTACCTCATCTTCTTGGTCAGGTTGATCTTGTTCTTTAGCCATTAGACAGATCAATGCTTCTTCCTCAGAGTCTCTTGAGTAGTCAGCTTCACTACTCTCTGAGTCTACTGCTTCTTTTGACTTAGCTGTCTCAGCAGTTTCTGCAGCCAACATGGCCTTTTTCCTTTCTTGTCTTCTTTCTTTGAAGACTCTTCTTTCTTCTTCGTTCCTCTATTTATTGACTACAGGATATGGGCAGTCAATAGCAAAGTGTCCTGGTTGTCTACAGTTCCAACACAGGTTTTCAACTTTTTGGTCAGCTCTCTTGTGTTGTCAGCTCTTTGATATTCGACCTTTTGATACTCAGCTCTCTTTGGTGGCCTATCTTCCCTTGACTTGGAGGGAGCTGAATGCCTTCTGGAGGATTCACCTTTATTTCTTTTGTAGTTCTTGTTAAAGAACTTGTTGAATCTTTTAACCATCAGAGCAATCTCCTCCTAGTCGATGATTTCTTTGGTCTCAACTCTCTTCCCATCCTTGACTATAAGTGCAAATTGTTTTAGGTACATCTGTCTCCTCTTGATCCTTTCTTCTCATCAAATTCATAAGCTTTAAGGTCTGAGAATAGTTCATGATTGGATGTTTTTGATAGGTCCATCGAGTGCCTTAGAGCCACGGTTTTCATTTCCCACTCAGCTGGGAGGCTCCTTAGTCTCTTCATACATATTTCCTTTTGTGTTGATTCCTTTCCAAGTGCTGAGAGCTCATTTGTGGTTTCAGTGAATCTATCATCCAACTGATCCATTGTCTCACCTGCAAGCATTTTAAAGTTCTCAAATTTTTGAACAACAACAGATAATTTGTTTTCTTTAATTTGCTCTGATCTTTCACAAATTAAAGTTAATTTATCCCAGATTTCTTTTGCTATTTTGCATGATTTGACTTTATTGAACATTGTTTTGTCCAGAGTCTTGTAGAGAATATCCTTGGCCACATTATCCAAGTTGTATCTCTTTCTGTTATCATTGGTCCATTTAGTCCTTGGTTTTTCAACTAGGGCTGGTCTTGCTTCGACCACAACTTCCTCTCCTTCAGCTACAACAACTCTCCTTGTAGCTGTGTTCACTTTCAATATTTGCAGTGGCCCATACTCTACCACTAGCCACATTTCGTCATGTAAAGCAGATAGATGAGCATGCATACAAATTTTCCAGTCATCAAATTCCTCAATAGTGAACATGGGAATGCGTGTCAAATTTGCTTCCATGATAATGACTTTGCTGAATAAAACTAGCTTTTGAAAGAGCAAGTGTTAAAAACTTCTTTGAAAGATTGGAGATCTAGTTCAGTAACCAGTGCGGAAGGCTCAATGAACCAACCGCTCTGATACCACTTGTAGGTCCCAAGGGGTGTGAGTAAGGTTTAGAAGGGGGGGTTGAATAAACCTTACCAACTTTTCGATTTTAATCCTTTTTAAAATAATACGAGTTAATTTCACAAATAAGTCCTTGAGTCCCGGCTAAGTTAGTTAACCGGCCCGAGTTAGCCACTCAACATAATCGATTGAGTTTGTTGATAGAATAACTCAACTGTTTAGTCTAAACCTTAACTTGGTTTGTGATAAGATTTTATTGGAAGACTTAACACCCTTGAATTTTGTTTAAGTTTGTTTTAACACTTGGTTTTAGCACTATATAAATTATCGGTTGGATAGCAAATTATCGTGAGATATAAAATGATATGCGAGAAATAAAATCTTTGAAATGTAAATGACACAATAATTTTTATAGAGGTTCGAAGATGGGGTAATTCTTCTACTCATCTCTTCTCCAACTCCTGGAGGAATCCACTAAGTATTGATCGGTACAAAGTGGTTATCGGTCCGGATACAAAGTTGATCACACAACCGACTTGATCCTTTGGGACTCGATGCGGAGATGCCTTGGTCACCAAGTGGCTTCTCGTCCGACGAAACTTCTTCATAGAGGGCAAGCGCTTTGCTACTTGACTCACTTGCTCAAGCTTCTTGGATTTGATCACGAAGCCCTCCAATAACTTGAGACTGGCTCGACCTTGAACCTTTCTACAATCCTCCTTGGAATGTAGACCCTTTTGATTCTTCAAAAGTTTCCTTTTCAACAGTTTGAAGTTATCTTTCCTTCACAGCTTGGTGTTGGATCGATTTCCTTCGAAATTTAGGCTTGAGGATTTGCTTGAATAACTTGAGAATATATTGCGGAGTTCTTTGTTCGAATAATTGCTTGATAGTTCGTGGTTCAGGTTGTCAAGGTAACCTTTTCTCAAAGTGATTCCTCAGCCTTTTATAGTGATCTTTCAAAAATCTGCCCGTTGAAGAGATAGGCTTATTTTTAAAAGTCACTTGTGTTTGTTGGCTTGTATTGTTGCAGTACTTGATGCTGACATTTCCTCGTATTAAATGAATGTTCGGCTTTTAGTCGACCGAGGTGCGATGATTCCTATTGGTTTATTCCTTTTGCACGCTTATGGGGTCAACACTTTCGGACATGGCGGACATGGAAGTATTACTTATTTAAGTAAGCTTCTTGACTTACGTACAGATTCTTTTGATTGTCTTGACTTGATTGCAGATTCTTCTAACTTCCCCAGGTGACTTGAGTTAGCTTCCAATCAATGGATGACCCATCTCTCACTTCAACTTGAGACTTGGCTTCTTGAGTTGACTTGACTGACACTTCACACAACGTATCTCGGTGATACTCCTTCAGTCGAGTTCTTGACTTCTCCTCCTTGCCATACTCAAATGTTTCACAAATGAGTCTTCATTCGATCTCAGTTGACTTCTTGTATATCCAGGCATAGGACTTGACTCATTTCATTGCATAACCCTATCTATTACAATGAAAATTACAAGGAAAATGGGGTGCCAACTTTCTAGTCTAAGTTTTACATGGCATTCATCAAAATCTAAACAATAAATTTTCCCAACAACAGGCATCGCAGCAACTTCTGGCTTGGCTATTTCCTTCCATGCAGCAGCCAGGTTGATATTCTTCTCAGTTATCTCCTTCAAACCAGAAGAAGGAAGATAACAGTTAACAGCTAAGTCCGCAGCAGTCAACTTAATCTCTTTGATGTGGACCGATGAGCGGATCTCATTATCATGAACCTGAGCGTTCACGTGGAAGGGTTTCCCATTCCTGAGAGGAATGCCTTTCAGCTCCAGCAGATGACCTAGCACTAGGCCATATCCGAGTGATCTTTCAAAATCTCCATCTTTAGTAATGGCTTTGTTCATCACATTCTGGCACAACTTGCAAAAAATAAACTCAGCCCAGTTGACTTTTTTCTCTTCCAAAATCGCAACCATCACGGTCAGCTTAGTCATTAATAGCTGATTGAAGCTTCCAAACTTCATGTCAACACATTTAGCCACCACGTCCATCAACTTGTGGTAGTCATCTTTTATCAGTGATTCTTTCGTTGTAAAAACAGGATTCGCAGCAACTTCTGGCTTGGCTATTTCCTTCCATGCAACAGCCAGGTTGATATCCTTCTCAGTTATCTCATTCATACCAGAAGAATGAAGATAACAATTATCAACTAAGTCCGCAACAGTCAACTTAATCTCTTTGATGTGGACCGATGAGCGGATCTCAATATCATGAACCTGAGCATTCACGTAGAACATTGCCACCTCTTCCAAATAGGTGTGCGAGAACTCCATAGACAGGAACTGCTTGAGACCAGATTTCTCAAGCTTCTCAGCGATCTTCTTCGCCACGACTTTGTCCACTTCTTCTTTGACTAAGCCCTCAAAATCCACGGTAGCTCCGGTGTGGATCTTCTTAGCTAACTTCACATAGTCATAAGACGGTGACATTTCACAGTTAGAACTTTGATATTCAAACGAACGAAGAACTAGGGTTTGCTCTTAGTTGCAGAAGAAAATGCCTTGTTTCTTTGAGAGTAAGAGAGTTTTGTGAGAGGAGAGAGAAAATAACTTCTCTATTTATGAGATGTGAGGGGACGATTTTTGGAATTCAAAAAGGTTGAATTTGATTAACGGTTGAGATCAAGTCTTGCAAACCGCATTAATTTCCCCATTAAATGCAACAACATTTAGATCCAATCATGGGTAAAAGCGGGTCAGGGCTTTTCTTTGGCACCATAATTACTTTGTTGACGTCAAGCCTAAAAATATTCCTTTCGAGAAAATAAGCTGTGTTTTGTCACTTAGCTAGAAAAATAACTCGGATATCTTCATAAGTTACTTAACTCTACTTATGACATGAGTGGTAAAATGGCCTCAACAAAGATTCGAAATAATGAATGATTCAACGAGTATTGAATCTTTGGAATGCGAGAAAAAGTTCACGCCACAAATCCATAATATCAAATTATTTAGATTGATGAAATTTTTATTTAAAAGCATGATTCAAAATTTTATAATATGCAAAAGTCGTTTATTTATGTTTACCAAAATGCGGGATTATGACACTACATATGCATGGTAATACCCTTTCATATGCATGAAACAATTTTCTTTAAAAATATGTTTAATGAGCTAAATTAGTATCTCTGTACTAATCACGAGTGCTAAAAACAACATATGCATTATAACTATGCTTTGTATGCGAAATAAAACAAGCAAAAATTACAAGCTTAAATATTTTATATATGCAATATATGCATAATAAATAAGCATATATTCACCTCTTGAAATGCATGATTTTTTTTTGAAAATCCGTCCAACTGTTATTAGTTCATTACACACTAGATGTACTAATATATTATCGTAAAACTAAATACGCAACATTCAATATCTACGTGTGCATAAACAATGTGCTAAACACGCAATGTATATAGTAAAAATATTATATCAAATCCATAAAATATGTTCCTAAAGATACAAACCATAGATACTAATCCAAAATAAAAAATAAAAAAAATACTTCCATCATCAAAGTGATCCGTAGATGCATCTTAACATAATCTTAAAATTACTGCCTAAAACATCCCAAACAATCCTACTTAAATAAGTAATGTAAATCAAGCAAAGAAAATTCTTAGAATTGTATCATAGAAGATAAAGCCAAAAAATTTATCAACATGAATACAACTTTCATCCATCATGCTCCACCAAAAGTCTATTTTGTAACACTGAACTTCTTTGCCGCCTCCAAACAAATCCTATTATATATTTGTAAAGAGATTCTTTAAATTATATACATATATATTAAGTATTATATTGTACATACTTTTTTGAATATATATAATAAGTAAATACTTATTATATAAAAAAGGCTATTATGTGTATATTATTTATGCTATTTATTTGTTAATTTCAAATAATAGAACAATTATTGTTCATTCGTTTATGTTATAAGATAGTTTCTCAAATAGTCATGATTTGAGTATGATGATATTATTATTGAGAAATCAAATGACACTTTCAGTTTTATTTATTAAATTAACGTTTATAGTAATTTGTTAATATAAATTTCAACTATGTCTCGATTAATCAATTTAAATTTAGTTATAAAAAAGTATTAAGTGAACATATAATTTTTTAAAGTTTTATACAACTAAACAAGTATTTGTAATAGATTACAAACTTGCCTCAAATATTTAATTAATTTGTTTTTTTTTTATTTTTAAAATTTTTAATTTATTGTTGGATATTTAACATACTATTTTATAAAATATATTAAATAATAATTATTACTATTTAATAAATCCTACCTTTTTTGTTCGGGTCACGATTTGTCAACTTTGTTTAATGGACAAACCCAAGTTTGAGTCTTGATATAAACCCCCGCCACAACCCTATTCAAAATCAATATATAAATTTCTTAATATCAAAATTATACAACACTTCATTATATTACACTCAGCATCGCACATGCGATATATTAGTTTGAAATTAAAAGTTATCAAACCAGTTAGATAATCTAGGAATGGCTATTTTAGTAAATTCCTCCACCCCTCTTGTTTTATTCTTCATCTTCTAGTTACCCTAAAGGCTAAAACTCCAATAACCAACTATTCCCTAGATATTTCTTTTAAGACAAAAGTTTGAAATTAAAATCCCAGTTATCAAACCAAAGTTTTAAAGATTTTATATTTCTTAGGTTTATATTTATTTTTTTAGGTTTTATTTTGTTTCTTGGGTTTATTTTTAATTGATTTGGGTTTTTAGGATTTTTAGTTTTTTTAGGGTTTATTTTTTATTTTTGGGGTTTATTTTTGTTTTTCCACCCCTCTTTATTTTTGTTTCTTCATCTTCTTATTATTTTTAAATTTATTTTTAAATCCAATAACCAACTATTCCATAGATATTTCTTCTTTTAATCTTTCTAATTTGCCCTTCAACATTTTCAGAAGCGGTTATACATACACAAAACACACACTAGAACAGAGTTCAGCATTTGGGCTGCCGAAGAAATTGAACGGCGAAAAAAGCTTCCTCGTTTTCTCTTCCTAAGAGCATTCGCGGTAAATCTCAACTGTAAATTTTTCGCCCTGCATTGTGTTTTTGTGTATATCAATTTTTATTTACATTTCTTGGCTTGGAAATTTGAATTTGAAACTGATGTTTGTTGGCATAAAGGTGCAATCTTCCAGTTATTTTCATGTAATCTTTCAATTATGTTTATGGTTCTCTGTTAAAATTGGCATTTTTACTTTAATGGGTTCATCTTTATTTCAAACATTCTATACTTAAAACCCGAAACCAAAAAACAATTCTTTAGCTTGTACTCTGGTCTGAGCATTCATTGTTATTTCACGAACGTGTCTCTGATGTTTCTGCTTGTTTGGTTTATGTGTTTCTGACGGTTCATGTCAAAGTGGAAATTTATTTTGTATCTGCAATTTTACATTTCCATTTGAGTTGGATACGTTATTTTTGAATGGGTAATTAATTATATTTTTGTAGTTAGATACATAAAATCCTGATATAAATGGGGCAGCGAAGTGATTATGGAAAAGGGTCCCACGTACCATCCGAGATTTCTGGAAATGAAGGAGTGAAAAGAAGAAATTTGAGTGATGAAAAAGAACAAAACTCCATTGGAATAGATGACACAGTTTACCGTTATTTGTGCCCGTTGAGAAAAATCGGGAGCATTATTGGTATCGGTGGGGATATCGCAAAGCAATTGAGGGCCCAGACTCATGCAAGGATTAGGATTAGTGAAACTATCCCGGGGGTGTGATGAACGCGTCGTCACTATTTATAGCACGAGTGAAGAAACCAACAGTTATGGGAGCGAGCATGTTTGCCCTGCGCTGGATGCACTATTTAAGGTACATGATAAAGTGGTGGCCGAGGAATCGCCGGTGAATGGTCCTTTCGAGGAACCTATGCAAGTCACTGTGCGGTTGCTCGTTCCGTCTGATCAGATAGGTTGTGTGATCGGTAAAGGGGACAAATAATTCAGAACATACGTAATGAGACTCATGCTCAGATCAGAATCTTGGGCAGTGAGCATTTGCCACCATGTGCTTTGAGTTCTGATGAGCTCGTGCAGGTACTTATAAGCATTTTAGTTCCTGTTGTATACTTTGTTTACTGAATTTTATGAACTCATCTGCCTCTCTCTCTATAGTAATTAGTTGCATTAGTTCTACACTAAAAGTATAGTTTCAAAATGAGCAAGTTATATTTCCGATCTTTATGGTTTTCTACTTTTCTTGAACTAGAACATAAGCGTGCACGAGTCTTAGTTTAAACCCTTGACGGTCTGACTGTACATACATAAAAGTTATCATTTAATGCCCACAGGCCACAAACTTATAAGCCCTCTCATGATGTCTTGAAATGGTTAAGTGGTGTTTGTAGACACTTAAAAGAAAAGTTTTTGTCAACTTTTGGCTGAAGAAAAGTATTTTTGTTGTTGACTGTTTTCAAATGTCAACTTCGACTTCTAATTTGGCATAATTTAATCGAATCTAAAAGTAGGGGAAGGTTGCTTTATATTTATGATTCTCGCTTCTAGTTTGACTTTACACACATATAAAACACTTCTACAACTTATTCACCAAATACCGTCTTTCAACTTATTCAACTTTTTAGCTTCTATTTGCAAACACTACCAACTTCGATGCTCAACTACTTTTCGTTCTACTATAATAAAGCACTTCCTCTAAAAGCATTAGTTTTTGCAACACTCCCTTAGTTTGGTTATGAATCTTAGTTTTATCACTCTTACTTTGCATTATATACTTTCAATAACTACTTGTCAACCATTAACGTTTCATTATTAGTTGAAATAATTTGATTGGTGGTTCTTTTACATGATTAAATATCAGATAAATGGCGAAGCTACTGTTGTGAAGAGTGCCCTTTACCAAGTGGCATTTCGTCTTCATGATAACCCCTCGAGGTCACAACAATCGCTATTGAGTTTGCCAAGCATTTATAGATCCGGATTTGCATTAAGTAATCCACATCTTGGTGGCCCACCTGTGGGTGTGACTTCATTGATGGGTCCTTATGGTAATTACAAAAATGACGGCCGAGATTGGTCTTCTATCACAAAGGAATTCGCACTTCGTTTAGTTTGTCCAACTGAAAATCTCGGTGCCGTGATTGGCAAAGGTGGTGCCACTATTAAACAAATAAGACATGAATCGGGTGCATTTATTGTTGTAGACAGTTCTGGCGCCGATGGAGATGACTGTATTATATCCGTTTCTGCTAAGGAGGTGAGCATAAAACCATAATTCCGCTTATAAAATATCATAGGATAATTACAAAATACCTCCTGAGGTTTGAGCTAATTAAAAAAATTCCCGAGATTTTTGAAAATTACAAGAACCCCCTTAAGGTTTTATTTTTTTTAAAGTTAAGGGAGGTAACTGTAATATTTCTATAAATTTCAAGTTTTTTTTTTTTAATTTTTTTCGCTTATTAAGGGGGACAATGTAAGACACGATCAAACCTTAATGGGGTTTTTGTAAATTTCAATGATCTCTAGGTTTTTTGTAATTAGCCCAACCTGAGCGGGTATTTTATAATTATCCCTAATATCAATGAAACGAGATGTAATCAACGTGTGCTAAATCAATTTCTAAATTTTAGATGTTTGAAGCTCCTTCTCGGACTATTGATGCGATCATGCGGTTGCAACCACGGTGCAGCGAGAAAATGGAAAGAGATTCTGGTGATCCCGTGATCATGACTCGTTTGCTAGTGTCGAGCTCGAAAGTTGGATGTATCATCGGTAAAGGTGGGGCCATCATTAAAGAGATGAGAAGCACCTCTAGAGCAAACATCCGTATTTTTTCCGACGAAAATGTTCCAAAAGTTGCATCTGACGATGACGAGATGGTCCAGGTGAAATTAATTTGTGCCCGTGCATTTTGGCATTGGCTTTTCATGTTTGTGTGTCTTTGTACCAGCCTTAGATTTATCTTTCCATGCATTTGCCCTTTTTCTTTAGGATAATGACAAAAAAAACTTGAGGTTCGAGCTAATTACTAAAAAACCTAGAGGTTTTTGAAAATTGCAGAAAAATACTTGAGGTTTGATTCCATCTTACATTTTCCCTATTCATAAGCAAAAAAAAAAAAAAAAAAAAACATTTCAAAAACCCCATAATATTTCTAGATATATTACAGTTACCCTCTCTCTTAAATTTAAGACTGAGGGGGCATTCTGTAAAAACATCTGTGGGTTATATTTTTTTGTAATTAGCCCAAACCTTAGGCAGTCTTTTCTAATTATCCCTCTTATTTATTTATTATTCCATTTTTTGTACTAATCATATAATGCTGACCAGATAACTGGAGACATGAATGCTGCTAAAAATGCATTACTACAAGTAATGCAGCGCTTGAGAGCCAACATATTTGAGAATGATGGAAGTTCATCGACGGATGCATATGATGGACAAAAATATGTGCATCGTGATAATCGAACGCGTAATCCAGGATATTCAAACTATTCTGGTGGCCACACTCTAAAACCTTGCCTCCAACTCAAAGTTATGGGAGTTATGATGAATCACAGGTAATTTGACTTTGAATTGATTAGACCGAATTGGTTGTCTGACAAGTGGTATTCATTTTGGAGCATGGTTTACAAATATTTCAATTATTGCATCAAATATGTTTGCTATAGTGTCTTATTTGCCTACTCTGCTGTTCCTCTGTTTTGCAAACCTGATCTAAGTTAAATTATTCAGATTGGAAGTGGTTATGGAGCATATGCTGTCTATTCGGCTGGTCACTCTACTGGTGCCAGGTAAAAGTTCCTATACCTTCCTCTATCTCGCACAAATGAAAAAAAAAGAAAAGAAAAAGAACGAGTAACAATAGCAAACAGTCTTTGCTGGAATTGCTTGCTTCTAGTTCTCTTTGTGAAGGTTCTGACAGTTATCTTCTGTTTCATCTGAACTTCATATACTTCTCTCCTTTCTTACTATCTAAACGTTTTCTTTTGGTAGTGATCTCACGGTTATTATTGCGCTTTTGGCTATATCTGATACTTGACGCCATTTTTTGTCCAGTTTTAATATGTTAGTCGGCATTTTATTATTTTTTATTTTTTTGGTTAAATTACAAAAAAATAGCTTTTAGGTTCAGTCTAATTACAAAAAAAAAAAAAAAAAAAAAAGAAAAAGAAAAAAACCATTTTCAAAATTACAAATACCTCATTGACATTTGATCCTATTTTACAGATTGCACCCTCAAGAGGGGGTTTTGTTCAGCAAATACGAACCTCAAGAGAGGGTTTGAAATACCTTAAGTGGGTATCTGGAATTTTTGAAAGATAACTGGAGTTTTTTGTAATTAGGCTAAACCTCAGTGAGGTTTTGTAATATTTTTCTCTTCTTCAAACTGACTTGGAACTTGTTACTGTCCTACATTGGTTTTGTTGAGCAAATACGAACCTCAAGGGAGGGTTTGAAATACCTTAAGAGGGTATCTGGAAGTTTTGAAATATAACTGGAGTTTTTGTAATTAGGCTAAACCTCAGGGTAGTTTTGTAATTTTTCTCTTCCCCAAACTGACTTGGAACTTGTTGCTGCCCTACATTTGCCTGTGTTCTAATAGACTTATTTTCATGCTTTCTTTTTCCCTGCCTCTGATGCCATAACAGCTACGATGCATGATGTCCGAAGCGACTGTATTGCCCCATTTGGTGATGCCTGCAGCATAAGATAGGAAAAGAGAACCAGATGGACTGGACGTGATAAAAAATATTATCTATTTTGCCCCTGAAAAAATCCTTCTCATGTTTTGGTGAAACTTGTTATCCGGATATGGTCTTTGTACCATGGACATCTTCAGATGTTATGATGCTTTTATGAAGTAATATAACAACTGAAGTTTTGTTTCAGTTCAGTAAGTCCAGGTTTTTTTTTATCCTCTCTGTTTGTATAGGATTTTGCTGAAGATTTATTTAATTATCTTTTTGCGTTCGACTATTTATTTATGTATCTAGGAAAATAATATGTTGCTGCTTGATCCTGGATTTGTCAAGCAACA
>JABTTQ020000436.1:0-17500 GCA_016081115.2 Rehmannia glutinosa | reverse complement strand
AGGTGTTGTACATAATTCTATGCCTAAACCCACAATATCTGCTACCTATTTATACATTATATGTGTTTACACTATACATCGTTTCTACGTGACAATAGGAGAACCAATATATGCACAAGTGTTTAAATAACATGTTCTTATGTGTAAATGAACAAATTTCTATAACTATTTATACAATTTTATTGACTATTTGTACAAAACACATCTAATATACATTATATGGATTTTATACATAATCCTATGCGTAAATATATGGAATTTAATAACTACTTAACCTAAATATATAACCTACTTGACTATATATAATTTTATTCATAAGCACATAAAACGTTGTAACTACATATACAATATTAAAGTTATATGACAACATACAAACCAAGTGTACATAAAAAATGAAAAGTTATATTGATTAAAAGAAAACAACCCGTGTCGTGATCCATTCATATCCATAATTCAACGAAACATCTAAGTCATATATAAAAAAAAAAACCAAACATAGAACACTAACTGTACAAAAAGATGAGCAGAAATATACATTGTACATTGTCTATTAAAACAACACTACAATATTTTCTTCCCAGTCCAAAACTATCTGGCTTCTTCCAAACACATGTCCTTTTGCTCATTGTTGTGGTGGAGGATTATTGCAGCCGCATACTTCGTGCGCAACATAGACAATTGAGAAGAATTGTTCTTCTCCAACCACATTCTCATCCATTGGTGTCACCACCCATGTAGCTCTCCATATGCCTCATAACATATATACCACAATCAACTTTATTTGTGGTGTCTCTCCAATGCATGTACAGTCTAGACGGGGTGCATTTACGGACAACACTCGCCATTTGCGAACATCCCTTTTCCCTTCTTATCTGCCATTTAATTGATCAAACAAACCTACAAAAAAAATATAGCACCAATTATTATACAAAAAATACAACTAACAATACATTTTAACAAAACTAAATATACATTATTCTATAGCTAAATATACATAATTCCATAACATATATACAAGTTTGCACAAGTAACAAAATAAAGTGCTCCATAACTAAACATACATCATTGCATAACTAAACACACATTATTATACACCTAAAATCACATAATTTCATAACTGTCCATTATCACAAAACTAACTACACATTATAACAACACTATATACATTATTCTATATCTAAATATACATAATTACATAACATAAATACATGCTCGCACAAGTAACAAAATAAAGTGTTGTATTATTAAATACACATTATTATATAACTAAACACACATTATTATACATTTAAACGCACATAATTTCATAACTAAACACACATTATTATAACTAATAAATACACATTATTACATAACTAAACATACATTATTATACAACTAAACGCACATAATTTCATAACTAAATATACATAATTACTCAACTATATATACACAACTAACATCACGATTGCACGAAGGTGTGAAATCGCCCAGATAAATCAAAACGAAAGTCGAAAGAAATCTAAACTACAAGCACACAACATAAGAACAACAAAAGCTCAAGAAAAAAAAAAACATTCATCACCAATCGACAAGATCGAATAATGCAATGTATGTTTAAACCTGAAATTGAACAGAATTAAAACAATAAAAACGACCATAAAACACAAAATAGAATCCTATTAGCAAGAACATCAAAATTGAACAAAAAAACTTACATTGAAATTGAGCCCTAGAAGCTTTGTCGAACCCTATCATCGAGTTCACCAAAAATCAGAGATATTCGAACCCTAGAAGCTTCAGTAACCGATTTTTTGAAAATAGAGGGATAGAGACGGCAATTTCGGTAGGACGGATGAAGCACTCTCTCAATTGATTTCATAGACTGAGAAGGAGATGGAGGAGAGTTGGAGAAAGGGTTTCTGATTTTTTGAAAAGAGAAAGGGGAGAAAATCGTGGGATGATTGATATCAGTTTTAATTTCCAAATTCGAAAAAATAGAGATTTACAAATATATCCTTAACTAAAGGCACAAAATTACTTTCCTACCCCTATCATCAACAGCCATGCCTTAAATAGGGAGTAAAATCTGGACTATTGATTATTAAATTAAGTGGTCTAGATATGGTCATATGTTCTTACCTAAAGGACTTGGTCTCATTTGATCATATCCCTATTATATATATATATATATATATAATGTTATTAGTATTTGATTAAGATATATATTATCTTGGATGGTTTATTGTGTCTGATTTTATTTTATGAACTTATGTTCTAATGTTATCGTATTATCGTTGATAAAAGTATATGATATTAAGTTTTGAGGCACCATTTGTAAAGCTTGTCTCAGGTCTCAAAATCTCAAGTCTGGCACAATGTAGAACTTATCTGAACCATTTTATAACCTGCGAAAAACAACAGTTTATGCAGTTATCTCCAAATATGAGATGCCCCATGCAGTAATATCAGGTTGAGACCTTAGTAATTGTCCATTCGATGTATCTTTTGTATCAATTAGTGTGAAAGGTATCACCTTCTGTCTAATAAAATTCCCTTTTCTGACAAACCTTACAGTTCCATTGATGTTAAACAGCCAACTCCTATCTTTCCAAGTGTAATGAATTAATACTATAACAAATACTTATAAGGTTTGATCTGGAGCAGTAATTTTCAAACAGGGAAAGTATATGAGCTAAAATTGATAGCCAGCCAAACACAATCATCAATATACATTGTTCTGTATAGAAAGTACAGAATGAAAAGCCAATCAAGAATCGAACAAAAACAAAAGTAATTATCGTAAGCGAGGTTATAATGCATTAATTGCTTTTCTGTACATCATTCTCATCTCTGCATTATACAAGAAACTCCCTAAATCAAATCGCGTAAGCTAACATTTTCCTGTCAGCTTTCGATATATGCATCTATATATCAAGAACGTTATGGTCGTTTCGAAACTGTAAGTTTTAATCCATGCTCCATAGACAAAATTGTCATCATCCTATACTTCACTTGATGCCCTGGCACCAGCTTGAACTCATAAAATCTGCATAAAATAGCAAGTGCCATTTTCATCTGCAGGTATGCAGAGTCCTTTCCCAAACATATCCTTGGTCCTGCCTGCAGAAATTGTTTGGTGAATAAGTTGTAAAAGTATATTATTTGCGTGTAAAAGTCAAACCAGAAACAAAATCAGAAATCTACCTCGCTGCTTTTAGATTCTGATTAAAATATGCAGAATCTGAAGTAGAAGTTGACATTTGAAAACACTAAAAAAACTACTTTTTTAGCTATAATCTGACAATCAATTCTTTTTTAAGGGTTTGCTAACACGTCCCATAAATGTACCTGGAATGCAGTGAATTTAAATGGAGATGCGTTTTGGAAGACCCCGTCTTTGAGCCATCTCTCGGGGTTGAATGAAGCTGCATCTGCTCCCCAATTATACTCCATTCTTCCCATAGAATACGGTACATAAGTCACCATGCCACCGGCCTTTACTTTCGTTCCATCTGGTAAAACGTCGTCCTCTAAAATGCCCTTAGGATCCTGCAAATTAAATACACCATCATAACATTCTTATTTGGACACATTACAAAAACTACTCCAGATGTTTAGTCTAATTACAAAAAACCATCAGCAGTCTTTCAAAATTACAAACACCCCCTTAACATTTATTTCTTTTTTACAAATTGCACCCTCAAGGGGGTGTTTGTAACGCAGTAAGGGTGTATTCGTAATTTTGAAAGATAACTGGAGTTTCTTTTTATTGGTCATGTTCCATGACCTACATGTTGATTTTACAATATCAATCATGTAATGGAACATAACTAGAGCAACTATCTCAACTCATCGCCGTCTCATTGTATTTTCCATGCAAGTGGAAAAACCTATAATGCTGATGGTTTTGAAATTTCATCTCATTTCTCCTTCGTATGAAGGTTGCGTCAGGAAGGGCATCCGGCGTAAAACTTTGCCACTTTGCTTTTTGTGTGAATTTGTAGTGTTAACTAATTTTAGACAATTAATTGACACTATAAACTTCACACCACCGACCCCACATAGTGGGATAAGGTGCAGTTGATGATGATGATGATGATGATGATGAACTGGAGTTTCTTTTTAGTATTTTGCACTGAAGTAACGGAGAAACTGGATAACCTGAGGAACAGCAGGATACAGTCGAAGCGTTTCTGTTATTACAGCATGCAAGTAATATAGTTTGCCTAATGAATCATAACTCAAAAGCCCTGCAAATTGCATTGCTCTCTGATCAAATGATTCTTGATCGTTGATTAATGAGAGACGCCCTCTTCAACCGCACGATCTTCTTCAAAGTCTTTGAGTTCGGTAGAGTTTGTCCGCGACATCTTCATGACTCATTATCATGTAGATGGCCCATGCCAGTGTCGTTGCAGTTGTGTCACGGCCAGCAATTACAAAGTTCAAAACGACGTCTCTAAGGCTTTTGTCCGTCATGTTGTTGTCGGGATCTTTGCCTAGCTCGATGAATCTTGATAATATGTCATGTTTGATCTGATATAGGTTTGTTAGAACAACGTTGGCAAGAAATTTAA
Organism: Rehmannia glutinosa; assembly: GCA_016081115.2. Lineage (NCBI taxonomy): Eukaryota > Viridiplantae > Streptophyta > Magnoliopsida > Lamiales > Orobanchaceae > Rehmannia > Rehmannia glutinosa. The sequence goes on along the minus strand of JABTTQ020000436.1, from coordinate 12,941 downwards.
TATAAACATAATTACAAAAATTACCTCTGAGGTTTACCTTAATTACAAAAAAAAAAAAACGGCAGAATTGAAATTGGTCTGTTCATTTTTAAATATTTAATTTGGTCCCTTAAATTTTAAAATTGCTCAGTTTAGTCTATTGTCACCGACATTGTACGTGACTTGTGACGTGATCCCTAAAACTGGAGATTTTTTATTTTTGGCTATTTTTGGGCGGCATGGCAAATATAAACACATCCTTCCAAGAAATAATGATTGGGATTATGTTTGTCGGGCCACCCAAAAATAGTTGAACATCAAAAATCACAAATTTTAGGAGATTACGTCGGAGTCACATGCCAATTTCCTATGGTTTTGCAACAATACGATTAAAATTGAGCAATTTTAAAACTTATAGGACCAATTAAAAATTAAAAATTGAGCAAGAGGGTCTTTTTAACACTTCCTAAGTTACATGATCAATTTTGCAATTTTCCAAAAAAACCAGTTATCTTTTAAAATTACAAATAAAATCTGTTTTACAAATGCACTATACCAAGTGGCACTTTGTAAAACAAATACAAACCTTATAGTGGTATTTGTAATTTGAAAGATAGTTGAGTCTTTTTGTAATTAGACTAGACATCAAGGATAGTATTTGAAATTATTCCTTTAAGATAACAAGAATGTACTATTTGATAGGGTGACAAGAAGTTGAAGTATGAGTCACCTTTTCATCCTTGTTAATTCTCTGTCTTGTTCTATCTCTGCTTTCCTCCTTTTGATAACAGAGTATGTAAAGTCATCAATGGTTCTGATATTTTGATCAAGAACAGCCTCTGATCCCACATTTAAGAATTTCTTTATTTTCCAAAGAGGGTCAATAAATCTAAGAGTGACTATCATGTTAGCAGTATCAAAGGCCTGTGCAAATTCATTATCTGGTAAATTTGGAGCCAATGTTCCTATTTCCACACCAAATCCCACTTTACATATTGAGTCAAGAGTCATCCTCATCAAAAGCTCCTGCAAAATTAACAAATAAATTATAATTTATTTTTCTTATCATCCAAATGAACTGAAAACAACTATCAATGGATCAGTTTTTTATGGGTTAATTACAAGAACCTCCATGAGGTTCGGGCTAATTACAAAAAAAACCTAATGAAAATTGCAAAAAACCCTTTGAGGTTTGATTACGCTTACATTTCTCTATTCATAAGCAAAAAAAATATTTCAAAAACTCCCATAATATTTCTAGAAATATTACAATTACCTCCTTAAATTCAAAACATAATACCTGAGGGGACTTTTGTAATTTTAAAACATATCTGGATTTTTTTCGTAATTAGCCAAACCTCAGGGGGTCTTTTTTAATTATTATTATTTTATCAGTACCTGCATATCTACTGCTTGATTATTGTGAGAAGCTTGAGTCAGAATTGCAGAAAGTTTAAGGCTATATTCTCTGAAAACCACAGTACTGAAATCCCTCAAGTTCTTGGAAGCAAACTCAAAGCTAGCTGTTTTTCTTTGCTTTCTCCAAACCTCTCCATCTACATTGAAAATACCATCTCCAAGCAAGACTTCCATATATGAATGATACACTTCACCCTACAAACAAAAAATATAAGCTTCTTTAAAATCCAAATGTTAGAACAAATCTAGACTAGTATTCTTTAGAGAAAATAATTTTGGTTTTAAACTATTTTCAAAATTACAGTTAATAACGTAAACTGTGTCCGATTTTCACTTTGCAATCTCCAGCTGACCGGAGTTAGAATATTCCAGGAATATCCATCCATGTGACTTGGAATATTTCTCGAAAATTCCAACTCCGATTGACTGGAGGTTAAAAAGTGAAAAACCGCATAACTTGGGTTGTTAGTTGCCAAAAAAAAAAAATTAAATTACGAATTATGAAAAAAGGTTGAAATTCAACATTGTAAGGTTGTGATTAGTTGTCTTTCATTTCATCCACTTTCATTTTCTAAAGAATAGTGATGAAATTTTTTTTAAACGTGAAAGTTGGATGTGTAGAGAAAAGTAATGATTGTGTTGATGTGATGGAGAATCTTTAAAAGATGTTGATTGTTTGTGAAAAATTTTGTGGAATAAAAAGTTCAAAATATAATGCATTAAAATTGAATAAAAATGAAAAATCCATTCAAAAATAGGCAATATGGATTTCATTTTATACTTTTTGTTATCAAGATAAATAGAAAATAATAAAAATACTGATAAATTAAAGAAATTATCGAAATTCTTTTTATGAATAGGAGAAGAAAGAGAAATAAATAGTATAAGTGGGTATTGGGATGTGTGTGAGAGAAAGAGAAAAATGAGTTAATTTTCGAGAGAAATGAGATTTTCTTTTTTGAAATTTTTTTGATTTTTCCACAAACAATCACACTTCCAAAAAATTTCACTCAAAAATGAAAATTTTGGTAAAAATTTCACAACCAAGCGCAACCTAAATATCTTTTTTTCTCTATTCTTTAAGATAAGACACATCAGCAGAAAGCAGTAAAATTCGATCCCCCATCTAGACAAGTAAACTATTCCAAGAAAATTGGATATGATTGATGCAAATTGGTCATATCATTCAACTAGGATTTGATTGGGCAGGTTTTTATCGAAGACGTAACATCTATGTCCATACCATGTGGTTTCTTACAATGGGCTCACATATTATACCAATGAAATGTTTTTAGGAGAATTACAAATACTAGCTTTAAATTTTTTATACCCAATTAAGTTTCAACATTACAAATACCTGTTGATATTTGTTTCTATATTACATATTGTACCAAATCAGCAAAACCACCCAAAATTACAAGCCATATAAGCATCAGTCGGCATTTTTTTAGTCATTCTCATTTAACCAAGATATTTTTTAGCAATGTTTTTCAAATACATATTTTTTAGCCATTTTGGGGTGCGAAAAACCCGATTTGCCCTTGAGTCGATTTAATGCGCACAAAAACACAAATCCCTATGACTTGCGTCAGTGTTTGTGACTCGATGTCGAGGATTATCTAAATGTAAACTTCGATGTCGGTCGTATGACTAGATATCGAAATTACAATAACTCGACATCGAGTCACAACACTTATTATAACTTGGTTATTTTGTTTTTCTCCAAAAAACTTTGAATTCACATAACATTTTCATTTAAATGTTTTGCATGTATAATATATCAAATTAATCATCTTTTCGATATCTATAATTCAACACTTATATTGCATATTTAAAAACGACAAATACAAGTTCAATTTTTTAAAAAAAGTTTGAAAAAAAGAGTAAAAGGATACATAGAGATAAGTGAAAGAGAGAAATAATCCAAATATCAAACAAACATGCTTAGAAGGGTATGAATGTCATTTTACACCCCAAAATGGCTAAAAAAGATGTGTCTACAAAATATGGCTATTTTTTTAATCTTTATATTTTCTAAATGGCTATTTTGTACCATTTACACTATAAGCATTATTCGATGCCAAATCAACAATTCCCAAGGATCCAGAAATCGATTTTTTTCCGGTAGAAAGGACTAAACATGCAAGATTTTAAAACATACTGCATGTAAAATGCAAAAAACTCGGACCAAAGTCGAAATGGGAAACTAATTTTGCAATTTTGGCCGTTTGATTTTTTTTGGCAATTTGGTTTACCTACGGGGATATTTTTATAATTTACAACAATGATGATGATATCATGTAAATTAAGACACTCATTTATAATATTGTGACAGTCTAGTATGGAACACGATGTAATAAAGGATTAAAAAAGATAGGATGAACAACATATATATTATATTAATCACCTTTGGATAATTACTGAAGTTTGTTTTCAGGACATGCTCTACGTCAGCTGGATCTGCGATATAAGTATAAGTCGTGAAAGGCATTGGCACGACAACAGTTCTAGACTGGGATAAATACTTGAGGATCCAATCGTGCATAGTGTCGTAATACATCAGCTGTTCCAAGGCTGCCCCAAGAAACGGCCACGTTTTGGGTCCTTTTCTATTCTTCTGCTTCAATCTGTGAAGGAAAATCCATGAAAATAGCATGCAAAGAAACAGTATTGTTATTTGCATTTTAGATGATGAGAAATGATTATGAGAAATTAAATTGGGCCTTTCTCTATTTATTTTTCCTTTTATTTTTAATTATGTATATATATGCATATATAGGCTAGTGGGCAATGTAAGTTGTGTAAAATTAGGTTGGACATAGGTTTTGAAGAAGTTGGTAAAATGTTTAATTAGCCAACAATCTTGGCATGGTTTTGGTTGGAAAATAAACTTCATAGTCTTGGTGCCTTCAACCTAATTTAAGAAAGGAAGAAACTCATTAAAATGGAATGACAATTTTCATATTCTGATAAGGTTTTTTAATTAGATAATTTTTTCTCTTTAAAGATGACTTAAGTTGTACATTATTTAATGATTATTTTGCTACAAAATTGAACTGTTTTTTTAGTATAAGGAGGAATAGTAGAGGAGAGAATCTGTGTTCATATGAGACGAACACGGTCAATTCTCCTCGACAAAACAAGCTTGTATCACTGAAGTATACAGGTTGATCCCAAAAGTGAATCCTTAAATAAAATTAAAATATGCAAAAATGGTTGTCTCAAATAGCCATATTTTGTACGGTTGAATTCTTATTTTAATTTATACACAAAAATATATTGATTTACATAAATAGGTGGCTATAGAGTCTAATCAAATTCCAAAGTCTTTTATTTGATAGATACCATGTTAATTTCATACTCGAAATTTTCAAATAAAAGCGTTATTCGGTACACAAAAACTCAACCAATTCAAGATGGTTCCCAATTTTTAATCGCATCGAAAATTAATATAACATCCAGAATTAGCACTTAACTTGTGAAGTAGCCAAATTCTCATATATTTTCAGCCATTAACAGTGCCTGTAATTAAGACGAATCTGAATTACCCCTCAACCAAAAAAAAAAAAGGATTAGAAAAGAATAAGTTAGTTTATAGCTGGACCCATCAACCAAACTTGCCCCAAAGTGATTTATTAAATTCCCTATTGACCCATGATTTAACCTAAGACGGCCATTAAGAAAATTACATGTCAATCTTAATAAATTCGTTCTGATCCAAAAAGGGACCTTAAAAATGTCAATATCATTCAGATGATGTTGATACACAACATGCATGCACCTATCCTGCCTAAACAGATAAACTATGGATACCAAGTAAAAGTTCTTATCCTTGCAGTCACATAATTATTTAGGAAAATCATTAAATATTCGGATAATGACAAAAACTACGCATGAGATTTAGCCTAATTAAAAAGAAAACTCAAGTTATCTTTCCAAATTACAAATACTTTCATTAGATTTGTATTTAAATAATAAATAGTACCCCATCTTAAAAGATGCATTGAAATGTAATTTGTAAGATAAAAAACAAATATTATAGAATGAGATATATGTAATTTTAAAAGATAATCGGTTCTTTTTGTAATTAAGCTAAAACTGGTTGGGGATAGTTCTTGTAGTTGACCTTAATTATTTCCTGACTAGCTACCCACAAATCTTTTGGCCAAATAATATTGCTCAATTAATTATGTTAGAAAAACACTAAACTACCAATTGGATCGTGGCCAATTTTATTAGATTTTTTTATTTTTGTACTAATTAAAATTGGCCATTAGAAAACTATATACATCAACCTCTTTTTCAAAAATATTGAAGAACTTGTTGAGGTTGAATAATTCTTTATTCAACTCAGATTCATTAGTACTTAAAAGTGTTTTAATTTTTCAAATGGCGGCGCAAGTTGATTTTTAACTTATTCAACTTTATTCTATGCTTAAACAGCAGCCTTTAATTTGTTTGTTTATGCAAAAGATAAGAATATTTGCTTTGTGTGTGTAATTTTCTTGGCACAAAAATAAAAAAGGCATCTTTATATCATTTCAAAAACCAGAGAGCACAAATGTACAAGCTGCTTAATTAACCTTTAAACCTATGTACTAACACAGTAACTTCACCCCAAGATTGGATAATCATGCATTAAAATACAATTTGTTTTTCTACAAACATATGAATTAAATACTTGTAAAATATTTCTGCATTGACAATGACAAATTTCCCATGTTTTTGTACAATTAGCTTCCTTAATTTGATCCTCATCACTGCAATTCATACACTGGATTCACAAATATTGATTGATTCACTTGGAACTTCATAGGATCTGTACAAGGTTGCCCTAACGGATGCTTGTCGCCGGCCGGCCGACGAAAAATTCCATTGTTGCTAAGTGTTGTTTCTTGAATATTATTGATGGGAAGATTATTGTAAGAAGTGTCATTTAGAAGTTGGGAGATTGATGAGCCCATGTAATCAAATTCCCATAGATGAGTTAGGGATGAAATTCTTGGAAATTTGTATGGTTGTGGTTCATGATGATGACTAGGATATTGATCATCATGACTTGGATTCACAATTTGAGCAAATGAATCTCCAACTGATTTTTTATTTGTTGATGATCATGAGAGCTCTTCCCAAATTCTTTTTCTTGTAAAGATTCTACAAAGCACCCAATCATCCAACTGATACACATCCAAAAAAAAAAAACAAAGTTAAAGTTTTTGATATTTCTCTAATCATTATGGGTTATTCATAGTTATTTAATGATTTTATTGGACACAAGAGGTTTGATTGTGCTAGTACAAAAAAAAAAAAAAAAGGAAGGATTAATTACAAAAATACTCTTGAGATTCAGTCTAATATACTTAGAAATTGCAATATAAATACTTAAAAAAAGCCAGCTATTTTTCAAAATTGTAAATATTAATTGACATTTGTTTCTATTTACAAATTGCACCTCAAGAGAGGAATATTTGCTATGCAAATACAAACTTTAATGGGTTTCTTTTAATACTTTAAGGGGATATTCGTAATTTACCTAAACCAGAATTTTCTCAAATACTCACGAGTCTAATGTTATCTTATGTAAGAGTCCTACAAATTAAAAACACCTCAATTGTGTAAACAATCCACCAAGACTTTTCACAAGTATAAGAAATCTTGAACCAAAAACCTAAAAACCCTTGTCTTAACTTCTTAAAGAGAGATTAGGTTTATATACCCTCATGGAGCCATTTTGCTTGTAGGGTTGTGACCTTGACTCGCACAGTCGATATTCATGCATGATCCAATCGGTCTTTATGCCCTTTGGTGGTTTGCCCCTGTAAAAAACAAAGGGCTTTTTGACACCCACATATTTTGAGCCACTATAGATGGCTTTATCCGTGCCTGTGGCTTTCAATAACCGGAGACGGCGGCTCTATTTGGGCGCACCCCATTAGGATACTTCCTGTCTCGAGGGGTAAAAAAGTACCATTCATTTTTCTCAAATTCGGCTTTGTCTGAACTCAAAACCAAGCAATTAATTAGCACATAAATATGTTTAAGTTAAGTACATAATATGTGAAAATATATGTAATTCAAAATTTAAATAGATAAAAAAATCAGTTATCTTTAAAATTAATTATAATAAATTTGTTTTCTCTTTTACAAATTGCGAGTCATGGTATATGTTGGATACATACAAATTAACCTAGCTCAATGGGTTGTTTTAATTGGTTTAACTTTGAGGGACTATTCAGTAATTCTAAAAGGTAGCTGAAGTTTTTATAATTAGAAACAAATCTCGGGGTAGTTTGGTAATTATTCTATATATATCAAAATTATTTGAATTATTAAAAAATTACAAAACACATATTGGTGATAAAAAATTTAAAAAAATTGGGAATTAATTATACTAACCAGGCAACTCCCAAGGATCAAATTTGTAGATATCAACTTCGGGTATAATTGAAACAGGACAAGGCCTTGATGTAGCCTGATATTGAAGATAGAACATTATTAGTTCCTCATCTGTTGGATGAAATCTAAAACCAGGTGGAAGACCAGAGCTATTTTTTTCCTACCATTTTTTTTTATGGTAAAAATAAATATAGCTAGTGTGACAAATTAAATATAATATAAATGGTTCCAAAAGGATGGATTGTTTATGATCCTGATTGGAAGAGAATTTGTATAGTGAGAAAAGAGAAGAGAGAGTTTGAAATGTTTGCAGGAAATGGCAACCCATTTTTATATTTGAGTGTTTTTTGTCATCTTATGGATGACATTTTGATTAGGTTTGGTTTTTTCACTTTCTTTCACTTTCATACCTTATAGCATGTAAGTTTGTAACGGATGAGCAGCAAATACAGCAAAGCCAGCCATACTTGCAGGATTAGGTAAAATGCTTTACTCTCTCTATTATTCTTTTATTTTTTTTTAATATTCTTTCTTTTTGTGTGGTAGATAAACACTTGGATATACATGCATACATGTATAATTTACATCATTTAGATGTATATACATAATACATATCAATCATTTGTAGAGCTTCTTTATTACTTTGTGGTACTTTTAACAAACCTGGTTCCTTTTGTAGATTCTTATTCAACTTTCAAGTACTCTATAATTTTGCAGTCGAAAATAAAAAGATTGATACGAGAAGAGAATTTGTTTTTTGGACTTTGATGCTATTCAGTTCAGGTCTTTCTGCAGAAAATTAAATATAAAACGTGCTGATTTTTGACCTAGTTTTATGGGGTTTCTTCTTAGGAATTAATGCCATGCGACTTAAATATGCACGCAAAAACAGTTCATATTTGTTCACACAAATACAGAATAAAATTATTGCATTGCCAAATTGCCTCAATGCAATGGACAAACAAAAAAAAGCAATTTGAACTTTCAAAAGAAATATAAATTGCAATTAAAAAAGATAAATCTCAAACTTAATAATATTCAACCACCCTACAAATAATAATAAAAAAAATATATATAATAGGATTAATTCTATCACAATAAAACTTCAACTATTGATCAATAACCACCCACTAAAACTAACTATTAAGAATTATATCTCCATTATTCTATCCGGCGTGGGACAATTAATCCTCAAATTCGGAATGAGAAATCATCACTAGAATAATTTTCAAACCATAAACAGATGGGGCCTTAGGTGAGGATGTGATGAAAAAAAGGGAATATCACCATGTATTTGAGTTGGATAAAAAAAAATAAAATTCCTGCAGGTTTTTATATAGAAAACCATCATCCATTAGTTGGTAGACTCTAATACCAAGATAGAATGACATTCGACTCGCAAATTAAATTTTAGATCAATACCGGACACCAAATTAATTATTATTATTATTATTGTATATTATTATTATATCTTCAAATTGAGAATATGTTCTTATTTTCATCCAAAAAAAAGAATATGTTCTTATTTAATAGTTTGCATGCGTAGATCCGCACATAACATTTAAATATGCAAATATTGAAACTATAAAGTCCAGTTTACCTAAAATTACTCTACTTAATTATTTTTATTATTTATTTATTTTTTGATCGGTATTTATTTATGTATTTTATTGTGACATTAGGCAGCTTTAAATCCGGTCAATAACGTGAAGAGAATAGATTGCTTTTTCCTACTCGAGCAATTTCCGCTGTTGTAACTTCTCAACCTAGTACTATTTTAGATAACATTTAATTAAATATTAAAATTTTCAAGGTTAATCCAAAGTCTAAAAGTAGCTATCAAGACCGCTTAAAGACAGGACACCTGTCCTTAATTTCTAAGAATGTGTGGACAAAGATAAGCATTTGAAAATGATGCTAAAGAACAATTACGGGTGGGTTTTTAACTTGTGGTTCTCGTGCACCCACTTCAAGACTAGGGTTTTTATTGAGCAGATCAGCTTCTTGATTACAACTTGTGGGAAATGGGAAAATTTCAAATATTTAATATTTTTCAATTAATTATTTTAGTAATCATAGTTAGCCACTGGGTTAATTAATGTCACGTTATTGTGAGCACGATCATCATCTGGATTAACATCATCTTATCAACACGTGGCGTGGTTGAATTGTGCTTCAACTGGAAAAGAGTTAAAAGGAATTGGTCCAAAGATAAGTCCCAGAATATTCGTGTGAATCTCATGATTCAATTTATTGGCTCTTTACATTAATTTCTAAATCTTATTTTCATTTCATTTCCATGCTTGGTTGTTGGTGGGCATGTCTTATCGACCCTTGGAATTAATTTTTCCTTTTTTTTTTTTATCATCTTATCTGTTTTGCGGAGGCCTTTCATTGTTCCTAGAGTTCTAAAGGAAGTTCAAATCATGGTATGTCTTTCAACTAGTTTTAGGTTCGGAGGTTTCCAATACATACGTGACACTAAAACAATATGCCACATACCACGCCCCCTCCCTAACCCCAAGAAGTGGGTGGTTTTGCCAGGATTCAACTCCCACCCTCGCCTCCCACTTCTCGCTTTGGCGATGGTCGGAAATTTTTGGTCGCCATCATAATCCCGACGATGTTTTTCTTCTTTGGTTCAAGATCCTGGGCTTTGGGAATTTTTTCGTGGTGGCGAGCCAATAGTAGGCAGTGGCAAATTTTACGTGGAGTGGTGGTGTCGGGATGTGGTTGTAATTTGGGAGGGGAGGACCCTTTTTCTTCGTATGGTGTTATTTTTATTTTTGCCATATCTTTTTCTTCGAGCTTTTAATTTCTAGTTGTTGATTTTTTATTTTCTATTTTTTTTGTTTTTCTTTTTCAAGTTAAAGGGTGAAATTGAGAAGCGGGTCAATAATGATGCCTATCTTGCGTTACATGATGGTTGTTCATGCCCGAGCTGTTCTGTGTTTGCGGTCTCAGATCGTGAACACGTTTCCTGGCGTAGGAAGATTTTTAGTTTTGATTTGAATCGTCTTGGCATTAAGTTGATTTACTATTTGGTCAAGTCATCATAATTTAGTTCTGATTTTGTTGTAGTCAAATATTTGAATTGTTCTAATAAAACGCCATCGTTTGAGTAAGAAAAAGATAGTGAAAGACTTGGTAATTCCATGCATGCTTTCAACTTAGAAACACATATAATAAAAGGATATAATTTAAGTTGCAATTAAAGAAATGAGATGATATGCTTAGGAGGAAATAATAAAATGACGAGTTTCTTTAATATTTACGACATGCTCTTCTCCACAATATGTAAGCAATATTTTTTGTTCTTAATATGTTGAGTTTAAACTCAATTTTCAACTCATAAGCTCTTTTTTTTTTTTTAATTCCTTAAAGCAAACGATTTGAAATATAACAAAAATACGTCGTCATATTAGCAGCCAAAAGTCATTCACATTGTCACTTTGGAATTGTGCATGATTCACACTCGCTGGAGTTTCAGGTAATGACATATATCTATTATATTCTCCATATGCTCCATGAATTGGAAGAAGGATGTAACGATTTATTATTTATTTATTTTTGATGAATAAAGGATGTAATGATTTTTCAAAAAAAAACAGTTAATTGTATATAATACCAATTTGAAGTGTATGTCGGTAGCAGCCAGGAGACTAAATAATACTCTAGCCATTATTGTTATCGTATAAATAAATAACATTGCACTAGAGCATGATATAGATTAATTAAGAATTAATTATTCTGATGCCCACATAAAGTATAGACTTATTATTACTTTATTATGAAAAAATAGTATTGATTGATGGGTAGAGTGGTAGATAAGGTTAGGGCTGCGGTTATGGTCACGACATAATGGGTCCTATTCTTTTTGTAAGCTAGTGTGATTACGTTTATCAAATATTTTCTTCTTCTCTTTTTTTTTAGGGGAGGGTTGGGGGGCTAAAGCCAAAAATAGAAATTTACTTACAGAACTTTTAATTTCATATTTACTGTAATAGTCACACTTCTACTAATGAGTCATGAGATCCACTAATATTATTAATTATATATGCGGCAGCATGAAGCCATATTTTATATTTGCATAAACAGTACATCCATATGTATATAATAGTATAAGTCCGAAACAAAATTTTCCTCTCTTTTTGCTTCTTATATTCTAGTAATATTTTAAATTAGAAAAATATTGTAAATAGAATTCCTACTTTATATATATATATATATATAAATAAATTAGAAAAATATTTGTAAATGGTATTTCTACTTCATATGTATATAAATTGAGAAATTATTATAAATGGTATTCTATTTATGTATAAAAATTAGGAAAAATTCTCAGCTCTTTTTGCTTTTATATTCCATTATTTTAAATTAGGATTGTAAATGGTATTCCTACTTTATATGTATATAAATAAATGAGAAAAATATTATAAATGGTATTCTACTTTATATGTATATAACTTAGGAAATTATTATAAATAGTATTCTATATTATATGTATATAAATTAAGAAATTTTTCCGCTCTTTTTTGCTTCTTATATTCGGTAATATTTTAAATTAGAAAAATTGCAAAATAATATTCCTACTTTATATGTATATAAATAAATTAGAAAATATTGTAAATGGTATTCTTACTTTATATGCATATAAATTAGGAAATTATTATAAATGGTATTCCTATTTTATATGCATAAAATTAAATTTTTTTATAAATGGCATATATATAATAAATTTGAACTTTGGTCCAAAATTTTCCTGCTATCTTTTACTACCGAATTTGGAAATTATTTCTTTGTAAATTTAATCAGATATCTTGCAATCTATATTAAATAATAATCTTAAATATTAATATTAATATATATATATATTTATATAAGTAATGATTGATGCATAAATTACCATAATGAATTTTCATTTATAGAAAAATATTATTCATTAAGTAAATATGCAATGATATTTCATGTTCAAAGATTATTTTTCATAAATTAAGAAAATTATAAAATTGTATTCCAAATAATACTATGTAAAATTGTCAAATGATACATCGCTACCAAAATACAATTTAATTATAAATAATATTTTCAAAGGTACTTGTACTTATTATTTATGCTAATAGACCCTAGTTAATATTTTATACAAA
>JABTTQ020000435.1:0-50000 GCA_016081115.2 Rehmannia glutinosa | reverse complement strand
AACCTTCTCATCTATGAAGTCTATCTCAAGGAGAGGAAAAATTCCAAACCAACCATCAATCAATCGGGTATGCAAAATATTCCTAAAGGTCTTGCTTCTTCTTCTAATAATGCATACTATGATAATGATGATGATGAGGAGGAGACGGCCGCACTTGTTCGAAAATTTGCAAAATTTGTGAATAAAAATAAGGCAAGAAAACCGAGAGATAATGCTTGCTTTAAATGCGAAAACCCGGGCATTTCATTACCGATTGCCCAAAACCCGATGAGGAGAAACAAAAGAAAAAGAAGCCTTTTTCGAAAAAAAAGGCTCTAAATGCGGAGGTCAAAACTTGGGATGAACTAAATGAAACAACCGACGAGGAAGGAGAAACCGAACTTGATCTTATGGCCATAGACGATGAAAACAATGAGGTACGCTCTAACTCTTCTACCTCCTCCTTAGTTGATGAATTGCAATGTGATTTTGATGAATTGCAAATTGAGTTTCAAAATTTGATTGTTAAATACAAGACTTTGAAAAAGGAGCATAAAGAGCTTAAAATTGAAAAGAAAAAATTATTTACTTCTTATGAATCTCTTGATAAAGCTCATGCTATTACTCTTACTAGAGTTCATACTCTTGAAACCGAAAAAGAATCGCTCACCAAAGATCTTGAATGTTTAAAAAAGGATGTGCATCGTTTTAACATAAGCACGGACAAAGTTACAAAAATTTTAGATGCACAAAGAGGTGAGCATTCCAAATTAGGACTTGGCTATAAACCTTTTCAACCTCTTTCAAAGAAAAATGACCAAGGTCCGACTTTTGTACGTGCTAATAGTGCCCATGATATTATTTGTTTTTATTGTGGTAAAGTTGGTCACTATGTTAGCCACTGTAAATTGAAGAACAATTTTAGCTATGTTTGGAGACCCAAAGGTCTCAAGACTAACCCCCATGTACCCCAAAACTATAGGGTACCTAAAACTAATTCTTTTATAGGTCATATGGGCTATAACAACCATGGAGGATTCAAAATGGCTCGTGGACAGCGGGTGTTCACGCCATATGACCGGAAAGAGAGAACTTTTTACCAACATCAAGCTCCAAGAAGAGGTATGGACATGTTCGGCAATGGCAAAGGAAAAATCATTGGCAACGGAGACATTGGTAACTCTTCTTTCTCTCTTAGTAATGTTCTTTTAGTAGAAGGGCTTAAGTTTAATTTGATAAGTGTTAGCCAACTTTGTGATTCAAATTATAATGTTATTTTTAATAAAGAAAAATGCTTTATTCTTAAAAATGATGACATTATTTGTGAAGCAAATAGAAAAGACAATCTTTACAAAATTTGTACAAGTGATTTGGTTAGTCAAAATATTTCTTGTCTTGTCGTCAATAATGATTTAACGAGTTTATGGCATAGGCGACTTGGACATGTTGGATACAAGAATTTGAAAAATATTTACAAAAACTAACATGTAAAAGGACTACCCAAATTGAATTTTGAAAATCTTGGCTTATGTGACACTTGTCAAAAGAACAAATTAGTTAAAAGTAGTTTTAAGTCCAAAATGAAATTTCCACAACCAAACCGCTACAACTTCTTCATTTAGATTTGTATGGGGATATTGGTACGGCGAGTCTAAGTGGAAAACATTACACTTTTGTTATTGTCGATGACTTTTCTAGATATACTTGGGCTCTTTTTCTTACCAATAAACACGATGTCGTTAATGAGTTTGTTAAGTTGTGTAGACTTATTGAAAATGAAAAGAAAGATACTATTAAGTCTATTCGAAGTGATCAAGGTGGAGAATTTGATGGTGAATTTAGAGTTTTTGTGAAATCAAGGGATATGCACATAATTTTTCGGCTCCAATGACACCTCAACAAAATGGAGTACCCGAAAGGAAAAATCGAACACTACAAGAGATGAGTCGGTCCATGCTCAATGAATTTTCTCTTCCAAAATATTTTTGGGGCGGCCGTAAGTCTCTTTGCTATGTCATAAATCGAGTTTATATTCGTCTAAAATGAATAAAACTCCATATGAGCTTTGGAAAGGAAGAACTCCAAATATTAGTTACTTCAAAATATTTGGATGTAAGTGTTTCATTTTGAATACTAAGGATCAATTGGACAAACTTGATCCTAAAGCCGATGAAGGAATATTTTATGGGTATTCTACAAAAGCAAAGCATATCGGATTTACAATAAAACTAGTGGGGTTATTGAAGAATCTATTCATGTAAAATTCAATGAAGCCTCGGGTGTTGAAAGGATACCCAATGATGAAAGTGATGAAGATGATATTATTGAACCCATTGTTCAAAATGATGCTCAAAATGATCAACCTTCTACATCAAATGATCAACCATCCACTTCAAATGCTCCTCAAGAAGATAGAGGTGATACTTCCGGATCTTCCCGTAGCATTGAAATTTAAGGAGATCACCCAAAAGATCTTATTATTGGTGATCCCCTTGATAAAGTGATGACCAAGAAAATTTGTTTGAGAAAGCTCTTATATCTCAAAAAGAGCCTAAAAATGCCAAGAAGGCTATTGAGAATGAGGATTGGTTTTGGAAATGCAAGAAGAGTTGAATCAATTTGAAAGAAATGATGTATGGGAATTGGTACCTTTGTCCTCCATCTCAAACTATTATTGGTACTAAATGGGTATTCCGGAACAAACTTGATGATCAAGGCAACATTGTTCGAAATAAGGCAAGGTTAGTAGCTCAAGGGTATTGTCAAGAAGAAGGTATTGATTATGATGAAACTTTTGCACCCGTAGCATGTTTAGAAGCTATTCGTATTTTACTTGCCTATTCTTGTTTCAAAAAATTCAAGCTTTACCAAATGGATGTTAAATCCGCTTTTCTAAATGGTTTTATTCAAGAAGAAGTCTATGTAAAACAACCTCCGGGGTTTGAAAATTTTTCTAGGCCTAATGATGTTTATAAACTTAAAAAGGCCTTGTATGGTTTAAAACAAGCACCCCGTGCATGGTATGATAGACTTAGCTCTTTTCTTTTACAAAATGGTTTTACAAGAGGTAAAGTTGATACTACTCTCTTTGTTTCTGAAAAAGGGCAAGATTGTTTACTTGTGCAAATTTATGTTGATGATATAATTTTTGGTGCTACTAATGAATCCTTGTGCAAGAAATTTTCTAAGTTGATGCAAGGTGAATTTGAAATGAGCATGATGGGGGATCTTAATTTCTTCCTTGGGCTTCAAACTAAACAATGCCAAGAAGGTATCTACATTTCGCAATCTAAATATACAAAAGAACTTTTGAAAAAGTTCGGCATTGAAGAAAGAAGAACCGTCTCTACCCCTATGGCAACAATCACAAAATTGACAAAGATGAGAAAGGCAAGTCCGTGGATGAATCAAAGTATCGAGGTATGATTGGTAGTTTACTTTATTTAACCGCAAGTAGACCAGGACATTCTTCATCTTTGTATGCATATGTGCTCGTTTTCAAAGCAATCCCAAAGAATCTCATATGAGTACCGTTAAAAGGATTTTTCAATATTTGAAAGGCACTATTCAATATGGTCTATTTTATCCAAAGAATGAAATTTTTTTCTCTTAAAGGTTATAGTGATTCGGATTATGCGGGTAATATTGATGATCGAAAAAGTACTTCCGGCTCATGTAAAATTTTGGGCGATTGCCTAGTTTCATGATTTTCAAAGAAACAAAACTGTGTTTCACTTTCAACGACCGAAGCCCAATATATTTCCGCAGCTTTTTGTTGTACACAACTTCTTTGGATGAAATAAACCTTAGCGGATTACAAATATTCTTTTGAAAATGTTCCTATCTTTTGTGATAACATCTCCGCTATAAATATTGCTCAAAACCCGGTTCATCATCACCGTACTAAACATATTGAGATTCGACATCATTTTCTAAGGGATTGTGTTTCTAAACGAAAAATTGAGATATCTTTCGTACCATCTCAAGATCAATTGGCGGATATTTTTACAAAACCGCTATCTTCCGAGACTTTTGCATCTATACGAGCTCGGTTAGGCATAATGCATATTGAATGAGTTTTACGTTTGCATTTTGCACGTTTTTAAAACTTAGGGGCGAAAAATCGGATTTTTGGTTGAAAATTCGAATTTTGGAAAACGAGTTGAGACAGGTGGGGTGATCAAAGTGAGGGCAACCAGTCGGACCTTACCTCGGCCGGTCGCCCACACCGTCGGCCGTCGCCCACACCGTCGACCGGCCGCCCACACCGCCGTCGGCCGTGCGCCCGCCATTTTATGGTTAAAAACGTTTTTTCTTGACTTAGCTATTTTGGCTCATTTTGTGCATTTTTCGTCCCTTCGCTAATTGCACACAAATTTCAATTCAAACCTGTTTTCTTGCATACTTTTCATATCTTGGGCTTAATTAGGCTCGATCATCATCATCATTGCTTATATTTACCAATTGAATGGTAAGAATTCTACTTCCTTTGCTCAATTGGGTTGAACCCTTGAGATTGTAATTTTTTGTTATATTTTTTTATGGAAGTTTCATATGATTATGATGAGCTTGTTATTTATGATGTATTGAATTGTGTTTGAACTGATTTGGTGATGAAAATTTTTGGCTTGACTCATTTACAAGGGTTTTATACAACTTTTTTTATTTTTCATGCCCACAAGGTGCTCGATGAATTGCCACAAAGAATTTCTCATCTTGTACATGACTTTTATGCTTTCAAATGTCTTATATACTTATTGAGATCATGTCTTGCCACACAAAACGAGCTTATGGATATCAAATGATCAATCTCTCCCATTGCTATTCGGATTCTACGTCTATTTATTTCCAATGGTTGATAACTTGGCTCTATGGCGCACTTTGATATACATGTATGATGTTTTTATCATCCTAACACTCTTTTTGATGATTCCAAATAGGGGAAACAGGAAATTGGCTCGTTAGCTCAAAGAAGCTAATAAAAGCTCGTAATAAAAGCTATAAGCTATGGCTTTTTAATGCCATAAGTTGTAAAGAATATTTAGTCCAATGGTTGTATTATGGACTTATTTGCATGGATAATGAGTATTTGTGACAGGGGGAGCTTTTAAGCTCATAATATTATTGTTTTATTTGTAAAAGCTTGTGTTTCTAGCTTATGCAATATTTCTTATTGATGTGCTTGTTGATAGGGGAGCTTTAAAAAATATTTTTAAATGATAGTTTACTCACAGACCGGAAAATTGTTTTGTTTTCAAATCGTCCTCTTGAAAATTGTTTTGGTTTGTAATCATCAAAAAGGGAGAGTTTGCTAGATAAATATTTTTATCATGATTTTGATGATTTTGTTTAAATGAGTTTTTATACCAAAACAATGTCCCTTAATGTTGTCCAAATACTTCCGATCGATTTAAAATATTTTTACTATTTTCCTGAGTATTTCTGAAGTTTATTTTTGATAAAAAATTGGACAACACTTATATTTCAAGCTCGACCGGTCGCCCCTATAGAGCAACCTGTACACGAGTTGAGTTTTGAAACAAAACGGGACGGAATGGAAAACAAGGAGGCGACCGGCACGGTCGTCGGCCGGTGCAACGTGAGTTTCAATTCAGAACTCTCTGTTTCGATTTTCCAACACCCCCAACCGTTCATCATAGGTCGCGGTCCCCCTGTGTAAAATTAAAAACTCATTTCAAACTTATCTCTGCAAGACCGGTCCGCACTCCACGTGTATCAAAAAACTATCCGTTGCATTTTCAAACAACTTTTCCCTAATTTGTGGGATTGATTTCTAACTTGACTATAATCTTAATTTTAAATGTTTTCTTTTGCGAAAATCACTCCCCAGTAGGAGCTTATGTCTGAAATTAAGCCAAGACCTCTCCTATAAATAGAGGCTTCATTCAAGCAACAAGATACAATACAACATACAAAGAAAGAGCATACAAGCAAACACTTTCATATCTTGTTGTATTTTTAGCCTTTAAGTACTTTCACTTGCACACTCTTGAGGTCTAGGTTTTGATTCTTGATTACACTTGCACTCAATCTTTGTATTGGTATTATAGAGTTGTAATCTTGAATTTTGTCAATCATCCAAAATAAGATATCCTTGTTGTTGCTCTTGTGGTAAGAGTACACTTGGGTAATCTTAGGTGTTGAAGAGTGTGGTACTCTTCAAAGGTGTTGAAGGAAGATTGTGGTAATCTCCTTGAAGGTGTTGTAAGAGGATTGTGGTAATCCTCGAGGTGGTGTTGTATTAATTTTGGTAATTAATAAAATTCTCTTTCTTTTTCAAACTCATCCCGGATATATCTTGGGGTGACAAAGACACCTGTGATCCCTAGGTGGGGTGAAGCTCTTTAAATCGACGTGTGTTGTTTATTTTCCGCATTTTAGTTTTCATCCTTGCTTGATTATTCTTAAAAGATGGCAAAATCTGATAAATCGGGATAATCTATTTACCCCTCTCTAGATTATAGTAGCCGCTTGTACTTACAGTAACAAACCTTGTTTTGTACATACAAACTAAGGTCTTGTATGAATGTATTTCCAAGTCCAATTTTCAGTTTCTAGTGTTGGAAAATGATTTTTCAAACTTTATTGTTTTTTGTGTGATAATTGAGAATGTGTTTGGTTTGTTGTCTGAATTTTATGTTTGAAAATGAAAATATGTTTGATTATAGTTTTTAAAGTGTATTATTGACATAGATTTGCGTGTTGTAGTGAAAAGTTGTTTGGTTATGATTTTTGAAGTGTGTTTTCACATAGAATTGCGTGATTTTTGTGAAAATTTGTTTGGTTGTGTTTTCAAAAGAATCTTTCCACAAAAAGTGGAAATTGAAAATGACTTCATTTCCATTAAAAACTTCCCTAAACAAAATCCATTTTTCGGAATAGTTGCAAAAATGAAAATTTGGGTTTGGGAACATAATTATACTTGGCCTAGGTTTTTTTCTAAAAACTAAAAAAAAAGGTTAGTTGGTGCTAGTTCAACTGGTGGTACTTACACTCTTATACTCCGTACTAAGCTTGTAGGTCCTGGGTTTAAGTGTGAGGTAAGACATGAAACTCACTTCCATAGTGGGAAGTCTGAGTATAACGCGGATGTAAAACCCAAAGAAAAACCTATTTGAGATAACCCTGGTCGTTATAGTAACTCGAAAGATAACGGAAGTTTTTGCAGTAGAGCTTAATCTACAAGTAATTTTTGTAATTAACCCTAAAACTAATATAACATTGTTATGATCCTTAAGTGTGGACATATTAGTTAGGGGGACAGATGTGTCCACCTTAACTATGCTTACAATCCGTCCATTGTTTAGGACAAAAATTTGACAGAATGAAACACTTTAAAGAAATGTCAAACTTTTTTCTGATCTTAACTACAGGCAAGGACTTGTCAAAAAAGTATGAAGGGACAATCTCATTTCTTTGGGACAACACAAACCAGTTCTGAACTGTACAACACTTGGCCAGAATTATTGTTGTGTGAACATTGCAAATAAAGAAAACTAGATACAAAAGGGAAAAATGAAAGATGGAAAATAAATAAACAGGGGAAAATGTTGTAGCAAATCTCATTGCCATTTTTGTGACTCATTTCTTGTCAAAATATTGCACAATAATTATTGGGTGAGCTGCGTATTTATGAGTCAGTTTTAAATGTTCAACTTCAATGCGTCCATATGATAAATTTGTTGTTGATTCAAAATATTGTGCAACTTTGAAGGGTTTATAATAGGGTTGATTACAAAACTACTCATGAGGTGTGGGTGCATTATGAAAAAATCCAGAAATTTTTGAATATTACAAAAAAATCCCTCGATGTTTGATACCGTGTTACATTTTACCACCTTCATAAGCAAAAATATTTAAAAGACACCCCTTGTATTTGTAATCCCCTTACATTTAACACATAATCAAACCACCAAATTTTTTTTTGTAACTTTATCTTTGGGGTTTTCTAGAACTATCCCAAGCCTCAAGGTAATTCTTGTAATTATTCTTTTATAATAAAGATCCACATAGATGTGGAACTGTAATAGAACACATCTCAACAAAGAAACAATATTAGAATTGGGACAAAAACCAAATGAAAACTTACTAAGTAGAAACAAACCATTTCATTACTAGTCAAATTGCGTAAAGTTTACATTTTGCTCCTCACAAATCAAACACAAAAACTAGGAAAAAAGGAAATTAAAACAGAATTAGAGTAACATATATAATTACTACTACTAATCCTTAAAAAAGAAGCGGGTGGTAATAAATCCACCTCAGCCATCTGCTGCCTCACAACAGAGAGGAAAATAGTTCACAATTTAAAAAAAAAAAAAAAGAAAGACCAAACGCGGAATTAACCCTCCTCAAAAGAAAAAGGACCATTTTAAAAATTAGCCCTCCTCAATTGGAACCCTATAGACCATTTTTCCACTAAAATAAAGTCACACTACTAACACTAGTGACCTAACTTAGATATAACTCCCATTAAAATTAGGAGTATATAATCATCAGCCTCTTCACCGGAATTGAGCTCCGGAGAAGGTCTGGCCGTAGGACCAGCTAGCCGGGGCGACGTTATACGAAACGATGGTGCGGCCGTCGCTGGTGGTGACCTTAAATGAGAGGCTTTGGCCGTTGAGATAAGAGTTGCTCTGCCAATTTTGGCCCCAGTTTCTTGACATGGGCTGCCAGCCTGTCCTGGACCCTTTGATTGAAACTGCGTGTACATCACCAGCACCACCAACGTTGGTTATGAGTACTAGGTTGAAATATGAATGCCCATTAATGGTGAACCTTATGCCTCCTCTTCTCCTACAGGCAACCCTACAAAAATATTTAAGTCACAACAGTGAAAAACACAGTTAGTGTTATTTTTTTAAAAAAAAAAAAAAAAAAAAAAAAAAAGCAAAAGTGACATGGAGCATTT
This sequence comes from Rehmannia glutinosa, assembly GCA_016081115.2. Lineage (NCBI taxonomy): Eukaryota > Viridiplantae > Streptophyta > Magnoliopsida > Lamiales > Orobanchaceae > Rehmannia > Rehmannia glutinosa. The sequence continues at coordinate 41,086 of JABTTQ020000435.1, read as the reverse complement.
AAATATAGGAATAATTACAAAATTACCCTGAGGTTTAGTCTAATTACAAAAAGATACATTAAATATGGGAATAATTACAAAACTACCCCTCAATAGTTGTAATTTGTAAAATAGAAACATAAGAAAGGGGTGTATGTAATTTAAAACATAACTGTTTTTCTTAGTATTTAGACTAATTCTCAAAAGTAGTATTTCTAATATAAAGTTATAGTAATTAGCAACCCCTTGTTCCAAAGAGCCAATAGAGGAATTTTTGGGGCTAAATTTGCAATTGTATATAGTTAAGGGGCCACATGGAGAAGCTTAATAGGTTACTTTTATAGATTCAGAATTTCAGCAGGGCCCTTCTGAAATTATAACCTAAAAAACACAGATTTTGGTTTGGAAGAAAGCAACATGTAATTCTTGCATTACCCTTTAGGACTAAGGTGGAAACTGGAAATGGAATAAAAAATGAAAGGGCAAAACTGTCCAAAATGATTTTAGTGATTAGTGACCACAACCAGACAATTAATGCTGTTAAAATGAGTCAATAAAACACCAACCAAAGCCATTAAAGAGGTTTCTTCTTTTGCCAGGACAAAAATTTAATGTGGAATTCAATACTTTAATGCTAAAGAAGAAAAAAAAACAAGAAATTAAACAAACTGGATTTAATAATTATGCAATAAAATTAAATTTACCTTCTGTAAGCAACAGGTACAATTCCAGCTTTATACTGAGCAATGTGTTGAAAAACAGGCTGAGATAAATCAAAGTGGTGAAGGGAGGGTTGCACCACCCCCTGCATTGTTTGGTAAGGCATTGTTTGGAGGGCAGAATTGGTAGCAGTTACCAAAATTGACCCTGGTAAGCACCATTTTCCATCATTCACACACCTAATTTCATAGCAAGACCCACAGCTAAGCCCATTGTTGAAAAGGGCTGTACTCAACGCTGCAGTGTTTGTACCATACCCCTGGCTGTACAGATTGCCATACCCACAAGCCCCACCTGTTGAAGAATTTTGTGAATTAGAAAAAAGTAAGCCAAACATGCCTTTATTTAGAGCTAGAATGAGTGAAAAATGGTAAAAGATTGATTTTTTTTTGCATACCCATAGTTCCAGAGGCATCACCCCCTCCATAGAAGGTTGCATGAGCATTAGTCCAACCTCCACCATACCCATTAACATGTGACACAGTTGCAAGAAAACCAACCAAGAAAAGTCCAAGAAAAGCCATTTTTCCTGCAGAAGAAAATAAAATAAAAATATTTTTTTTTAGCATTTTTCCCAAGTAAAATTCAAGAAACAAAACACAGAAAAGGGGAATAAAATGAAATGTTGGTTAATTACTTTTGAGCTCCCTCTAGAAAACCAAATGCTACTAGGGCTAGAAAGAGAGTATATGGAGGAGATGAAAGAAATTGAATGAGAAGAATGTAAAGGAGTGTGGTGATATAAATAGAGGTTTGAGAGCGGCACACAATTAACTGAAAATTTTAAGGCTGCTGGTGTTGGGGACCATATACTACAGGGGTTTTAAAGTTTTAAACCACCAAACAGGTCCTTGTGGTGCCTAAAAAGGTAAATTCATGAAATTGGAGAGTGGTTTTGTGAATAATTCTGTGTAATTCCAAGTGGGGTCCTCCTGTCTTTACCAATTTTATTTATTTTTTCTTTTTTATTTCTTTTCTCTAGGGTTAAAAATAAAATCTATCAATTCTTACTTCTTAGCATGTGCAAACTGAAAGCCCAGCCCATTTGCCGCAAAGCCCTTTTCTTTTTCTTTTTCTTTTTAAACTTTCTGGGAACAGGAATTTTTCCTTTTGTTCAATGTTTTTATAGGTAGATGCCTAAAGCGGAATTATCTCTTCATGTATTTTTCTATTCTATTATTTAGATTTATGATATGTATTTATAAATTAATCCACATTTAAATAATAAATAATATATATTTATCTCATTGATATGTCTTTTCTATGGGGTATCTCATTGATATATCATATATTTATAAAATATTATATAATATAAAATGAATAAGATAGATAAATTTTGAAGAACACCCTTTTACTTTAGCATATTCTTGCGGCCTCTTTTAGACTGCAAATGGCAAATTCAGAGTTGGCTTAAAGTCAATTTTTTGTCCCAGATTTTGAAATTTGATACATTTTGTCCCTTGAAATACAGAAAGCTAATTAAATTCACCATAATCAGTGGCACCATGAATGGATCAGAAGACAATTTTTGTAAGAGAAACGCTACATATTTATCTTCACTATTTTGTCACCTTTAACAAATAATATTTTCTAAAATTTATTTGTATAACTTAATTATATACAGTTTTTTTTGGTTAGGTTTATAGGAAATGAGAAAAAGGATAAAACCATCAAATGCTGATTCGGTCATAATTCGGGCCTAGAAGGTCTAGCTGGTAAGTAAAAATCGGCCAAAAATAGATTGAAATAATAAAATTAAAAAAATAGTTATGTTCATATCCTAGACACTAGGCATCGGATGCAGCCCGATTAGCCTAATGATTTCTGCAACCTTGTATCAAATACAAATATTCAAGCTTGGCTCATTTCTCATATCACTAAAAGAAAAAACAAGTTACCTACAGAAAAATCTGTAGATAAGTATTAAGAAAATTGTAAAGTATAGATACTAATCATTGTAGGCAAAATATTTACCTACAAAATCTAAAATTGTTGGTATACCTACAGAAAATTTGTTGGTAATTGAGAAATTGTCGATAATCTGTCGGTATAATTTCGGAAAAAATGATATTTTTCATTCTCAGAATTAATTGTAAAATTTAGTGACAAAATCATTTTTGTCGGTAAATTCCGTCTTAAACCTGGAATTTTCTTATAGTGTATGACAAATTTGCACATCATTGTAGTAGAAGTTAGGAATTTTTTTCTTAGGAAACAAATGAGGCTCAAAAGTTAAAGCCAAAACTAATAAGTTTGATGCTCCCTCCTATTCATACTAAGTGTCTTTTTAGGAAAAAAAAACACATATTAAGGAATGTGTTAAAATACCCAACATACCTTCAATTAATCATAAATGTTACTTTATATGAAAATAAAATTTAGGCATTATTGTAAATAAGTATAAGGGTAATTTGGGAGGAAAAAATTCTTATTAGTCTTGAAAACATCAAAAGGACATTCTTTTTTAATAACTTTTTATGTGTCAAAAAGACATTTATTGTGAATAGAAGGGAGTATTATTTTAGATTAATTTAAGAGAATTATTTTAGAATAATGTATTTTGATAGAGGAACTCAAAATCTATTATTAAAGAAATGGTGTGACGATTTTATTACTTTAGAGAAAACATTCAATTATTAAGTTACGCTTAATTGCAAAATTGATCCAAGAATCGAGGTAGCGTTTTTATACTTTTATTTTTCAATTGATAATTTAGGACTTTAATTTGAAAAATTGACACATTAAGGATAAATCTGACAGAAAATCATAATGATCGAACTTCTTGATGTGTCCGCCACGTGACATCTCAAATTCGTGATTTTATTTTATTTTACGGCCAAATATGATGACATAATGGTGACATGGAAATAAATGCACATATGGCCGCCGACATGTCACTAAATGATAATTACATGTTTTTTCTATTCATTTTGTTTTATCAATTAACATCTTTCAAAATAAATTGAAGATAGCATAATATATAATTGTTTTCATTATTTTATTTTTAGATTTTATGGTTACCCTTAAAGAATATAATCAAAAAAATCAAAGTAGTAATTAATGAGTAAAATATAATATTTATTATTTTACAAAATAATAATTATCAACTAAAGATGAATTTATAAAAATAATACAATTATTTAATAAAAAATTAAAATTATATAAAACTTAATATTTATTACTAAGACAGAATTTAAAACAAACCCGTCATTATATATTTACCAAATAATTAAAACTTACCATTAAGTATTTATGGAATAAAACTTACGTTAATTATTTAACAAAAAATAAAAATTACCATTAATTATTAAGATAGAATTAATAAAAACCTACCATTATATATTTAACAAAATAAAAACTTACCATTAAGTATTTATAGAATAAAAACTTGCCATTAATTATTTACTAAAACAAAAACAACTTACATTGATTATTTATGATATAATTATTAAAAACCAACCATTAATTGTTTACAAAAAAACAAATTGCCATAATAAATGAATAAGAAAACAAATAAAAATATTTAATCTCCGTCTTTAACCACAACCGCCACCACCACCACCGTATATGTAGTATATAGTCCAACAAAAGGATCCATATTCGCTTCAGAGTAATGAGATGCTACCAAAATGGGTACAACCCAATTTCCTTGGGATTTTGGTAAGTATCGCATTATGATTTATGAATATATTTTTTTAAAAAGAAAATAAAAATGGGGTACATGCCACAATCGCAATGGTGTTGGATTGTACCTACTTGAGTAGCATCTACTTACCCATTGGACCCAATTTCACTGTGGGCATCCATCTATCCGTGGGTGTCCATTTCATTCATGCTAATTAGATATGTGCCCCAATTTTATTTTTATTTTTAAAAAAGCCAATTTATATGTCATAATGCGACACTTGACAAAATCACAAGGAAATTGGGTTGCACTCACTTTGGTAACATCTCATTACCCATGAAATAGATAGTAGATGCATATTGAAGCTCAATATAATAGCAAATGCAAAAATTATGATAATTTGGTAGTGATTGCTTATGAATTTTTTTCTTTCGCTAGAGAAATTTATTTTGCCCCAAAATGTAAATGTTTATGAAAATTTTCAAAAATACATTATTCATTCACTTTCATTTTTTTCTTTCACTAATCACTTCTACACATTTTTCAAAATATCCATCAAATCACCAATCATTATTACACATCATCTCACAAATTCTACTATTCAGATTACTCACACATTTATAACTATCAATCATATCCAATTAATATTTTATTCTGTTTATATCAAATCAACTTCCATCATTACTTTTTCATCTCATATCCAATCACAATCTCAAAATTCATCTTTTTTCTTCCAAATTTCTTTTAACACTATTCTCTAGCAAAAGGAAATTTTTTAAAATGAAAACATATCCAATCGCTACCTTAGCACTTAGGGCGACCAGTCGTTATAGGGGCTGATCGGTGCCTGAACACAACGATCATCCCTCCACAATGACTGTCTCTTTTTCAAAGTCAATCTCTCTGTCCGATTTTTTGAAGTTTTGAAAATATGATTTTCACTCCAAAAATTTAAAATACAAACATCTTATTCAATATGCATTATGCCCAAATGAGCTCGAATTGAGTTAAAAGAATCGACAGTTAATGATTTTGTAAAAATATTCACGAGTTGATCTTGAGACGGAACAAATCACATCTTAATTTTTCGTTTAGAGTTGGATACTACCCAATTGAGTAGCATCTAATTAGCCCTCTTTCATTCCTCTTCATCAATCATTGGTAAGTTTGGTTCCACTTTTATCATCTCCCATGGGTTGAACCCTTGGATGTTTTTGGAAATTTTGGTATTATTGAATATAGTGAATTTATTTGATGGAAATAGTTTACATTCTTGGTGTATTGCACTAGAGTTATGATTGGTATTGAAATCTTTGAGTTAATTCGATATACAAATTTCATATACTTCCTTGTTCTCTATCTATGCATGCCATATGTTTGATAAAACGTCTCAATGAAATTTTTATCTTTTGCATGCTCTTCTTGGACTAACTGATTGAAATTCCAATGTTGATTGTAATTGTATTACATAATATCTATCTCATGGTCCTAACATGTTATTGTGATTCATTAAACTCACAACATGATATTATCATGGTTATTGCTCGCTTTTTTCTCGTGCGCACTTTGATATCCATATATGATGTTTTTATTACGCTAATGGTCTTTTTGATGATTCCAAAGGAGGAGAAAAATAAAAAAAGCTCATAAGCTAAATGGTACGAACAAATGGGCTAGAAAAGCTCAAGAAAAAAATCTCATAGAAAAAAACTCATTGGTATAAAGCTTATTTGAATAAGCTAGAACTTTTAAGTTATGGTGTATTGTTGAGCTTTGTGACTAATGAGTTATTTTGACATGGGAAGCTTTTAAGCTTTTTTTTTTTTTTTGAGATGAGTTTTTAAGCTATTTTGAAAAGCTAAAGCTTCTAGCTTATAAGTTGTTAGCTTCTTTGTTATTAATTGCTTAGCATGTTGATAGGGAAAACTTTTAAAACTTGTTTTGAAAAACTTTTACTCCCTACATTTCTCTCTATCTTATAATTTTTGTCTCGAGAAGTGTTGCTTAAAATTGATAGATTATTTTGACCGAAAAATCTTATTTTTTTAAAATTCGCTTTCTAAAAATTGTTTTGGGTTATAATCATCAAAATGGGGAGTTTGTCAGAACAATACTTTTATTTTGATTTTGATGATTTCATCTAAATGAATTTTATACCAAAACAATGTTTCCAAAAGTTGTCCAAATACTTCAATATATTTCATTTGATTTTTACTAAGTTATTGAAGTATGTCTTGAACTTTATTTTTAACAACAATTGGACAACTTCTCTTTGAAGAGGTCGACCGGTCACCCTAGTAGGGACACTCGTACTGTGTGTTTTAAAAGATCAAATAGAATAGAGAAGAAATTAGGAGGAGGACGATCGGTGCACGAAGGGGTCGAGTTTTTGGCTTATCTTCTTTGTTTACTCGAGCGAATGGTCACTAACCATAGCAACCAAGTTGCCATAGACAACGCCCAATCGCTATAGACAGTGATCGGTCACCATTGATGCCATACCGTGTCAAAATTTATTCAACGGCCTAATGATTAGTGTGAGTTTTGCATGTATTTTGGGGTATAATTATGGCTATAAATGTTGTTAAACATGCAATAACTCATGTGAAATAGGTCATATTCTCCTTTTGTGGAAAAGATATTACGCTTTGCTCGTTTTGCTGGAATTTAACGATATTTCGAGTATTTCGTAGCAAATTGAAGCATTGCAATAAGGGAACATCAAGAATCAAGTGCATAGATGAAGTTTAGAGCTAAATCGAGAAGAAGTCAGACGAACTGGACAAGAAATGGTCACGTGCGGAGCAAAATTGTGTCTTCACAAGGACGCACGGGCAGGGCGTGCATCTAGCACACGGCCCGTGCGTCATTCTCATATTGGACAAGTCCTACGGCAGGACGCACGACCCGTGCGTCAATTGAAGATTTCAGCATTTCCTACGGCCTGACGCACAACCAGGTCATTCGTAAAGCGCTGGAATGTCAGAAACTGACAACACTTTGCCTTAGACTTTTGAAAAGGTATAAAAGGAGTTTTGTCTATGAGTTGTTTAGATATCATGTGTAGCTAATCTTCTTGTGATTTCCGGGTTTTGGAAGTAGATTAATTGACTCTTGTTGGATGTTTTAATCTTAGTTGAAGTTATTATTTGAAGCCTATTTGAATACTTTGCTCTTATTCTTGTTTTATCATTTGGCCAATGATTTAGCTGGTTTGATGTATTGATTTATAACTCGAGAGATGAGCTTCAATACTAGATTTTGAGTACTTGACATGAATATTTTCATAATCGAGAGGTTTGTAGATATTTGTAAGGATATTTGATCTTTGGTGCATTTGGGAGTTGTATATCTATTGTTGAGTAGAGATCTTTAGCATAAATATTTCAATCTACACTTTATATACATTTCGAGAGGAGGATAAAATACCATTGTGATCATCTTATAGGAATATTGATAATAACTTTCGCTTTGATAAATCGGATAACAAGAGAGATATTAATCAAAACCATAACCCTGAATCCATTTCATTCTCTTGATAATTATTATTCTTGACTTGTGTTTTTGTAGTCTATCTTGTCTTGATCTCACAACAATCATCCAATTTCGATCGTCTAAATAAAAATAAGACTATTACGATCTTAATACTTATATATTTATTTGTTAGTCTCCGTGGATACGACCTTGCTACCCTATTCTATAAACTACACCGTACACTTGCGGTGAACCTAAAAATAAGGCGAACAAGTTTTCGGCGCCGTTGACGGGGACTAATACAATTTTTGGTGCTAATATTGTGATAAATAGAATTATTTTTAATTTAGACATTTTTTTTCTTTCTTTTATTTATTTCACTTAAGTTTATTCCTCATCATTTGATTTGTTTCTTTTAGTTTGGACCAGGTAGTGCAAGAACACCCACTCTAGGCGAGGAGAATTAATACCACTCATACCGGAAGTTGAGGCTTTCGCGAGGAGAATAAGTGCAACTACCAGACGGGCAAAAAGACTACAACATCAAATTATGGGGGAATCTTATAGGAATATTGATAATAACTTTGGCTATGACTAAATCGGATAACAAGAGAGATATTAATCGAAACCATAACCCGGGAATCTATTTCATTCTCTTGATAATTATTATTATTCTTGACTTGTGTTTTTGTAGTCTATCTTGTCTTGATCTCACAACAATCATCCAATTTCGATCGTCTAAATAAAAATAAGACTATTACGATCTCAATACTTAGTATATTAATTTATTAGTCTCCGTGGATACGACCTTGCTACCATATTCTATAAACTACACCGTACACTTGCGGTGAAGCTAAAAATAAGGTGAACAAGTTTTTGGCGCCATTACTAGGGACTAATATAATTTTTGGTGCTAATATTGAGATAAATAGAATTATTTTTAATTTAGAAATTTTTTTCTTTCTTTTTTTTTATTTCACTTAATTTTATTCCTACATTATTTGATTTGTTTCTTTTAGTTTGGTCAAGGTAGTGAATGAACACCCGCTCTAGGCGAGGAGAATTAATACCGCTCATACTAGAAGTTGAGGCTTTCGCGAGGAGAATAAGTGCAACTACCAGACGGGCAGAAAGACTACAACATCAAATTATGGGGGATCTAGAAGGCAATAATGGGGATAACGACGGGATCAACATGATCAATAATGAGTTACCAATACAGGTTCAGCAACAAGCAATCTATAATTACTTTCGCCCGCAAACGAGTCGTAATTACGGTGGTATTGCTCATGTTCCTATAAATGCCAACACTTTTGAGTTAAAGCTGACATTGATTTCCATGGTTCAACAAAACCAGTTTGGGGGCTTTGCAACCGAGGACCCAAATTCTCATCTTGCGCACTTTATACAGATCTGCAACACAATCAAGATGAACGGAGTTTCAGATGATGCTATAACGGCTCAAATGGCGGTATTGACAAATCACTTGAGTGTTCTTACAAAAGGGGCCGAAGCGGGAACAAGTACATGTGGTGGGGGAGTTCCTCTATATCCTATGGAGGAGGTCAATTATTTGAATAACCGGAATTTCAACAATTTCCAGAACAATTCAACTCTAACACACTACCATCCGGGCTTGAAGAACCATGAAAATTTCTCATATGCTAACACCAAGAATGTGATGCAACCACCATCGGGATTCAATGCGTCGAATGGTGTCACTAATGTGGAAGGTAAACCATCTTTTGAAGATGCCCTCACCTCATTTAGTTAAACGAGTTCGTTCAAGAGTGAAATGAGGAACCGCTTTACACAGACGAAGCAAAGATGGACAAGATAGAGTTACAAGTGACATAATTGGTCAATACGATGAGCTCACAAATGAAAAATCTTGAGACTCAAATTGGACAAATAGCTATTATTGTTGGTGGAAAACATCAAAAGGTCAATTCGAGTAACACCGAGGTTAATCCAAAAGAGCGGCAAAGCCATTATTCTAAGGAGTGGTACAGAGTACGAGGGACCGAAAGATATGGAAAAATAGGAAAGTTCGGAATCATGCACGACCCGTGCGTCGGCGCACGACCAGGTCGTGCGTGATGCCGAATGTGGACAGGAACAGGGCATTGAACGCATGAGCCGTGCATCCGAGCATGACCAGGTCGTGCGCGGTACCGAAAGTGGAACATCTAATTCTGGAAATGCTGAATTTATGGTAAAAGGCAATGTTGAGGTCGAGGAAGGAACCAAGGGACATAAAGATAAATAAAAAGGAGCTCAGAAGCTTAAATCTTCTTATAACTCTATTGTGTCTAAACTTCCTATTCCCCTTCCATTCCCTCAACGATTTCAAAAGAAAAGGCTTGATGATCAATTTGCAAAATTCCTTGATATATTTAAGAAATTGCACATTAACATTCTTTTTGCAGATGCATTAGAACAAATGCCCAATTATGCGAAATTTCTGAAGGATGTGATGTCAAAGAAGAGGAAGATGACAAGCTTTGAAACAGTGCATTTTTATTCTGTTGACTCTCATATTCAAGATTCAACTCCTATTACTAACACTGCTAACTTTGATAATGGTAATAATTTCATTGTCCCACATGAACCAGATGATTCTCATATTCAGTTACATGATACATATATTGTACCACAACCTGAAGACATGGAAGACATGTAGGTTAATTCCATTTGAAGAAGTAATTCCTCAACCCATTCTTTGATGAACATGATGCTCCACCACTTAAAAGGTCCGCAAAGGATAAGCATCCTCCTATCTATCTACAGTTTATAATTACAATTTACCACCTTCTATCCATAATGGTTCTTCAACACAATCAATTTTTTCTGGCAAACAATATGATATTTCTAAACATCTTTCTACTGCACAACTTTCTGATACTCATAAGGCTTTTATTAGCCTAAAACATATAATCAAGCTAGCAAACATACTGAATGGAAAGAAGCTATGCAAAACGAAATAGAAGCTTTGGAAAAGAATAACACTTGGTCGCTTGTTACTTTACCTCAAAACAAACGTTGTATTGGGTGCAAATGGATATATAAGATTAAATACAAGTCTGATGGCTCAATAGAAAGATACAAGGCAATGCTTGTAGCAAAATGTCAAACACAAGAAGAAGGCTTAGATTATTTTGATACATTTTCACCTGTCACAAAGATCACCACTGTTAGGCTCATCCTTGCAATGGCAGCTCCAGGTATTGCTTTCCTACATGGTGAATTAAATGAAAAGGTTTATATGAAACCACCTCCAGGTATTGCTCTATCTAATACCGACATGGTTTGAAAATTGAATAAGAGTTTATATGGTTTAAAACAAGCTTCTAGACAATGGTTTCAAAAGTTAATTTCTTGTTTGATATCTTATGGTTTTGTTCAAAAAGTCGATTCCTCTTTCATTATTATGTCTCATGATAATTCTTTAAGCGCTTTGTATGTTTATGTGGATGACATAATATTGGCGGGGAAATGATTTGTGACAAATCCAAAAGATTAAACAACATTTGGAGGATACTTTAACCATAAAGGATCTTGGCTCTTTAAAGTATATGTTAGGCATTGAGATAGCAAGGAGCTCAAAAGGCTAAGCATATGTCAAAGAAAATATGCCCTTGACATCCTTACGAAAGCGGGGTATTTAGACGCAAACCCGGCCTCTACACCAATAGATCCTAAGATAACCTACACAAGAAAGATACAACACCTCTTGATGATCCTTCCATGTACGGGAGGCTTGTTGGTCGATTGATATATCTAATAATCACAAGGCCCGAATTATCCTATAGTATTCGGACATTGAGTCAATTCATGTCTAATCCAAATTCACCCCACCTAGCGAAACTCATAGAGTGCTAAGATATATTAAATCTAATCCACGCAAAAGCCTTTTTTTACTCTTCTAATTCACCTATTAATCTCCATGCCTTTCTCGATGCAGATTGGGCTAGGTGTCCGGCCACTGAAGCATCAATGGATTTTCTATATACCTGGGAACTCTCTCATATCCTGGAAGGCTAAGAAACAACATACGGTGAGCCGTTCCTCTCGAGAGGCAGTATATAGCTATACCCTTTGCAACTTGTGATATTTAGTGGATTAGATATCTCGCTACAATATTTACAAGCTATCCCAATAAACCAACAATTATATATACGATAGCAAATCAAAGATTTGCTATATCTCAAAATTCTTGTCATCATGAAAGAACCAATCACATACAACTTGACTGCCACTTTGTGAGGGAGAAGATACAGAAAGGTTTAATAAAGTTCATTCATATACCTTCCATCCAACAAACAACTGACATTGTGACAAAGCTATTATCTTCTCACTTGTTTCATCATTTCACTACCAAGTTGGGCATGATTGATATTCATGCTCCACTTGCGGGGGGTGTCAAGATTCTGCTCCAAACAAACGGTTTTTAGAATCAAAACAAATCACAAAATTAGTTAAAATGTTAGTTATGTTAGATAGTGTAGTTATAGCTTCACTCTTGATCATTTAATTTTGATCATGTATCAATCTCGGCCATTAAATGAAATTCAGTTATGTATATGCTTTGTATATAAGTTCTGTAAACAACAATTCAACTCATTCATTCAATTATATTCGCCATTTCATTTCAATATGATTTTCATTTTCTCTCAATTCTAGTAGTTTTACACGGTCCGATCGTGTGGACTGGTTTTCGTCCGGTTTCTTCATCTTTTTCGATCTTCTCTTTGCACTCGTCAATCTTATCCGGACCTTCCAACTGATTCTTCTCAATTAAGCTCCATTTTCTGTAAAATGTTACAAGAATACGCAATATTATGCCCTTCTAAGAAAACCAAGTAAAACACAATAAATATACATGCAAATGTACCAATTATATATCATTTTAAGCCCCTAAATGTACGTATATTTACAAGTATCAGGCCCCTCCTAATGTCGCCCAGGTCCGGCCTAGACGAAACCCTAATTTATCGTCCGACTAGCGCCTAACGCTTTTTAGAACACTGATTCATACTAATAAAGTTGACACTAGCCATAAATATGAGCCCTCAATTTACGGTTAGGGACGAATTAATTGATATTGCTGTAGGGCTTAATGCTTATAGTCACCCTAGTAATTCGGTGTGTTCAGCACGGGCTAAGCAAAGAAACTATTTTTAATTAAACGAAACTACTAGCCAATTTCATTTGCAATGTAACTCCACTTCAAAAAAAAAAGTACAAGAAGCTAAATATATAAATTATCTTTATTTCACTTGGCCAATTTTGATTATATTCTGTTTATTTGTTGGTGCCATATATAATAGAATATGTATTTACTCCAATATGTATCCCACTTGTGCTTTTGGCTGCTCAATTCAGTGTTTCACAAGTAAATTAAATAACAAAAGAATCCAGTTTGTAAGAGAATTAATTATACTAGTTGACCTTTTTTATAGCGTTGAATTTGATAAAAAACATGAATATTAATTATTAAAGATTAACGATTAACAGTAAAATTAGTCATAAATTAATGTTACCTAATATTATTATAAAAATATTCCTTGCATTAAATGAAAAGAATATGTTCATAATAAAAGCACAATACAACTAGCCCTTTTCTCTTGTTTAACTATTTAGTTTTGTGCGGAGGAAAAAAGCAGTACGATTCCTGCACATGGGTTCAGAATATTGTGAGTAGGCTCATAACTAATAGAACATTTAATATCATTAAATACCAGCTGAGACTTTATTAAATTATGCAATATCATGATAATGCCAATAAATTTTCTTACAAATAGACATCTCAATATTTGAAGAAGATTAGGTACCAAAAAAAAAAAAAAAATGGCTTGAACAATTTTCATTTTAAAATTGAGATATATCTGTAAGACGTTGATTATGAATATATTTTAGGCCTTATATGATTATGTTTCCATGGACCATTAAATTTCTAGTGTTGGAAATTGAATTTTGAGAATTTATTGGTTCTAGTGTGAAAATTGGAAATATGTTTGGATGAGTGAATGGAAATGAGTTTTATCTAGGTTTGGAAATGAAATTGTGTTTGGTTGAGTAGTTTTGAAGTATTATTTTATGTATATAATAATTTGAAAAGTTTATAGTGGTTGAATATTTTAATTGGTTAAATAATATTATATTTGTAAGAATGTAGGGTGGTAGGTCCCATTAGGTAGAAATAATTAATAAAAATACTAATATTTTAAGTGGATAGAGTTGGTAATGGTGGATCCCATATTGATAATTGGATGAAAAGATGAGGATAGCGATCGATGAGTAATATAGATAATGTATATGATTGAGAATTAAAATTATAGGTTTGAGATGTGAAAAATAGAATGTGAAAATGATGATTTCCATTGGAAAATTTATAAACAAACACGATTCCGGTTTATGAATAGTTAAAAATTGGAAATAGGTTGAAACAAGGCCTAATAGTTGGTCGATTTCATAATCATATCGTATCAAGAAAATGTCTCAGACGATTCGATGGAAATAATAATACAAAATTGCATGGAAAATGATTTGTGATTACTGACATAGCGAAATAAGTGGGTCAATATCTCGGCATTAAGTTTTTCAAGTAGTTATTATTTAGCATTATCAAGTTATGAAATCTTTAAAAAATAAATATATTTCTTTTTCACGTTGAGTATCTACCGACTACCATTAATTGTACTTATCCAGGTACGATAGCCTAAAACTATTTATAATTCGGTTCATTAGTTCAAGATGCTAGATAATTGCAAAGAAATTTCATAAAAACAACTATATAAGACAACCCACATGAGCAATTTGCTTAAGCAGCTTATAGTTTGTTCTTTATACTTTAATGTACTTAAAATCAAATATTAACCTTCCAAACGGGGAAGGTATCCCCAAAGAAGTGCATGGGCTATTATTTAAAGGTGGATATATGGGTTAATTAGTGTTGATTATTAGTTGTGATAATTGACTTGGAACTAATTTCTACTTGAATGAATAATAAATTAAAGTTGAGTTTAACCCTCAAATGATACTATAGTATAAAGAAGAATGATAATCAATCACATTCTTCATGATTCACTCCAATCTTCTATTTCCTTCTTTTAATCGTTGTCATGATTATGTGTTAAGACATTCACACACGATTCGAAAAACGAACCAAATTACTCGATCTTTTATAGATCGATCATTAAAAGCTCATTTGAAATTTGTTCATTAGCATAATATATCAAACTCGACACATTTTCCAAATTCGATAAAATATAAAGCGGGACTTAGTTAATAAAAATTATAGTAAATTATGCAAGCTATTCGGCGAGGGACGGACCAAGAGAGGAGTTGGAGGGAGCCATCGGACCCCTTTTCCCCCTCCTTAAATTTTTATGTTACGTAATACATATATCTAGGACCGTGCCTAGTGATTTTTGGCCCGAGTCAAACTTTAAAATGGGTCCTTTAGTTTTTATAAATTTAAAGAGAATAAAATCATATTAAAAATTAAACTTTGTTTAATGTACACTATTATTTTATTTTTTTTTGAAAATATGTACACTATTAGTTAAAGTAATATTACTACCATGATCAAAATAATTATTTAAATACAACTCGAGTTTTTGCGACAAAAGTATTGATCAAGTTGCTCAATTATTCATTTCTCAACCGATAACATATGCTAACTCATTCAATCATTCTTGTGACATGGTTGACCGTAAAAAGTTTTAAGGGATAATTACAAAACTTCGCCCGAGGTTTGAGCTAATTACAAAAAAAAATCCAGGAGGTTTTGAAAATTACAAATTGGGTTTCTATAGAAGAACGAGCTCGAACCATTATAAAGAGAAAATAGTTAACTTTGAAAGGATCCTCTAATATTTGAAAGTTTTAATTTTTTTTTTTTTACATTTATCATATATATTGTATACATATAAACATTAAAAAATTTTGGGCCTCTAAATTTTATTATTATTTTTGGGCACGAGTCTTTCGACTCAATGGTCTCAAAGTAGGCACGACCAAGCATATATATATATATATATTACATATTTATATATAAAAGTTATTAAATTCCTAAATATTTCCAATCTCACCACCCATTTTTAAATATTTATAATTTTACCCCTCCCATACTACAGTTTCTGCATCCGTCCATGTACTCGAACACGACTAAAAATTTGTTGATCAAACTCGATTTAATTAATAAGATCAAACTCAAACATAAATTTTAAGCACGATAAAATCCAAACAAGCTTATACAGTTTATATTCGACTCCTATATATTTCTTTTGTTTTCCCATTTAATATTCCACTAGCTAGAGCTATTTCCGTGCAAAATTGAATGACTTGGTAAGGAAAATACGCGACAATTGACATGCCCATGCGCAAAACATATGTTTTTATTTGTCCTTCCGTCTTCTTATACACAAAAGACGAATTAAAAGAAATTGAAATATAATCAAATTATGAGGGTTTTGTTTTCAGGATAAATCTCCTGACTGCTGTTGTTCGTACATGCGAAAGCGACTATAAGATGGAGCAGCTGCACATGCATCCTCTGTCTATGGCTCTCAGTTCCGTAACCAAGATTGATTTTGCTTTTTCTTTTTGTTTGGACGTTTAGAACTTTCATTTTCACTTTTTCTTGAGCTTTTACCATAGTCCACCTAATAAAACCAAGCTCCAATGTGCGATTGACCTAAGACCCGCAAAACCATCATTAGAAGGGGAACCGGAAGGATTTCCGGCGTACCCATTCCGACGCTCAAGCCAGGATCACTCTACAGAGAGAATATACTAAATATAACAGTGTATGAAAAGTGCGTGTATTGAAATTCTAACTAGAGGCGTACCTTTTTCGTGCCCTATTTATAAGTTTGACAATTAGAGTTGTGTACGTATCAAGCCATGCTAAAACCCTAAAACACAGGCCTAGGCTAATCATTCATTTTGGGTCGCACCCATCTCGGGCCCAATAGATCGGTAGGCCCTTAAGTTGATCCATCTAAGAGCCCAACCCACTTAGGTCAGTAGGCCCTTAAGTTTGTCCATTTAAGAGCCCAACCCACTTAAGTCGGTAGGCCCTTAAGTTTGTTTCTTGGTTGGTGCCCAGTCCATTGACGTCAGCCTATTGGGCCCAGAGTTTGGGCTTTGCCAAATCATCAACCCCAACCCATTCATAAGCCTTAAGTTCAACCCCTTACCTCAGGAGTCGGCCCAGCCCTGAGAGGTCGGCCTTATCCCCTCTCAGAGCTCGGGACCAAAGACTTGGGTTGTCACGCCCCAACTCGGAGCCGACACGCCAACGAACTTAGGTAGTTTACTTAAACCGGCCCGAAATAAACTAATTATTCATTCATAAAAGTAATTCAATCATATCGCTCACAAAAAAAAGTAATTCAATCAAAACAGAAAAATCCCAAATCATACATAATGTCAAAATAGTCTAAGTTTGAAATGTCGCAACGGAAATAATAAAGGTACATCATTGTTCAAGATGTTTTTACGGGTCCTACGCCCGACTATTACAAATTTCTCAATTGTTCATTTATCAAAACAACATAAAAGATTCAGTTGAATCAAGGTCCAATAAGATGTAGGGCTAGTTGGTGGCATCAAAGTCTTCACGCTTCTTCTTCCCGATGTCTCATCCTCTGGTTGGGAAAAATAGGCGGGAGTGAGACAAAAATTCTCAGTGGGTGTGGTAAGTGTGTGCAAGTGGGGCTTATATTTATACAGTAAAATCTTTTCATGAGTGATGCAAGAAACGTGCAATGACATTTTCATATACTTAATAATTTTATTAATATTATTTAACAGTCAGTTTGTCAATTCAGATCAGTTGGTTGCACACGAAAGTGTGACGCCAACCTAGTCAGTCCGTCAATTCATATCAGTTGGTTGCGTACGAAAGTGTGACGCCAACCCAGACCACCTTATACGACAGAGAAGTGTCGATCAAACATCATCTTTCCAAAAAGTACACCTTATCCCTCCGGTCAATATGGCTGAAGCCACTATCCCAGTTGGCACGACGTCTCCAAAGTGGAGCCAACTAAGCTCGGAGAACGTCATAATCATGATTATACCAAGAATCCTACGACCCAATCACCCGCCAGACTCTCATGTTCGGCTCGAGGTTGGGAGTTGGACGATGGAGGCCGGTATGAGACTGTAGCCAAGCTACCCATCCCATACACGACTTATCCATTCCACAAATCCGTCAATTCATATCAGACAATTGCGCACGAAAAGTGTGATGCCAACTTGGTCAATCGACAAGGGACCGTGTTTCATAAACTCGTCGCGTCGTCGATATTCATCGGTCGAGACATTGACACGACATAGATATCGGAGGGGTAATCTACCCAGTTCTATTCTTTGATTCAGTGTATTTTGCCAAAGTTCTTAATAAGGTTCGGATTATGCGGCGAGGTAGTCGCCTTATTATCATGACAATTAGTCGTTATGAAAATCCCCAATAATATTCGGATAATAATTTATAAATAAAAAATTTAATTAAATAAAATATTTAATGTTTTATAAATAAACTTAATTTTAGAATATAAAATAATTCGTATGACCTTGGTAAATTTTTATTTTAAAATAAAATATTTTAATTAAAGAGAAAATTTATCTTTGGTTTTAAAAAATCCATAAGTTGTGATCCCGGACTCGGAAAAGGGCAAGGTCAGTCCCTAATTTTTCTAATTATTCTAAGAAATCATATTTCTGGGTCTCGGGTCAAATTTTTTAAAATTTCAGGTCAGTCCCAGTTTTCTCTGAATTTATTATTTTGACCCGATACTTTTAAAAATGGATATCTCTTACACCGGAAAAGGTTTTAACGAGATTACAAGTCTAATAATTTCTTTGGGGCAGTAATTATATAGATTAAAAACAGTTTTGAAAAAATTCCAAATTTAATACCATTTTTCTGAAAATTCCATTTTAACCCCAAAGGCAATTTTTACCGTTAAGGGCTAGTTTCAAGCCCGTTTTTCGTGAAATTTGTATTAAAGGTCCAGAATATTAATTAAAATAATCTCATAAATTTTTTGGGACAGTAACCTTTCAGATTTTTGAAATTTACAGTTTAGCCTCTTAAGGGTTGAAATATTTCATTTAAGTATCTAAAATTCGTATATTTGCATTTGTTTGACCCGTAGGGTCCCAATTATTAATTTATTTATATTACAGTAGTTTCAGTCCAAATTTGAAACTTTTACAGTGGTTCCACAGTTTTTGTGTTTTTTTTTTCATTTTGTCCCTATATTTTGCATTATTTGCAAAAGTGGCCCAAACACGATTTTAATTGCAAACACATGGGTCCAGAATATTAACATAATATTAAAATACATATTTTCATATATCTCGTTCATCTTGAAGATATACAAATATAATAGACATATAAAAGCTATTTTATAACATAAAAGCACTTTATATCATATTTCCAACACACAAACATGTAAATTTCGAAATTTTCAGAAATATAAAAAGACTAAAATATGTAATAAAATGAATCACATACATTCATGTCAAAAGAAAGCATAATAGCATACATAATGCAAAATCACTTTTTAACATAAGTTCATATACACATCATTTTTTTCTTTATTATTTATTTTTTCAATTTTTTTTTTAAATAAAATGAATTTAATATAAGAAATTAAACACATATATCATGCTATTTGTTTATGCAAAAATTATGAGTTTTAGAAGATCATTAACCCACCTTTTCTTTGTGCTTGTTAAAAGTTGCTTCTACCCTTTTGTAAGTCCCCTCTAGGTCCCTCAAGACTCTTAAAACAAAGTCTATAAGGTATTTTGGTGTCAAGAAAATGAAAGAAAAAATTGAAAAAGAGAGAGTAAGGAAGAGTGTAGTTTATAAATCCTTACCCTTGATCCTTAGCCTTCTTTGAAAGCCTTCTAAGTCTCAATCTCTAAGCTTAATGCCTTCACATTTTCGGCCCTCCTTCTTCAAGCTACAAAGGGTGGAGTTTCAAGTTAGAGGTAAAGAGGGCAAGGCTTGAAATTTTGAAGGAAAGTTGTTGAGAAAAAAATTTCTTACCTTATTACTCAATTTTCGGCCTTTTTGGGTAGAAGAGGAAGAAGAGGTTGTTCTTCTCCTTGGTAAAATATCTAAGTTTTTGGAAGGAATAGAGTGAGATGAAGTCTTCCCCCACTTTAGCTTAATGGCCGTCAACCCCCTCTATTTTAGGCTAGCATCATTTTTTTTTTTTTGAAATTGGCATGGCATGCTTGTCTTGATTAATGAAAGGTTGTCTTGGATTTTGGGGGGCTTTGCATGCTAGACGAGGACAAAAGGGAAGAAACAAAAGGAAGAAGGCAAAAAGTTTTATGGCTTCCCTCCCCTAATGGACGTCCCCTACCACTCCTCCCACTCCCATTTTTCTTTTTTTTTTTTTAAAATTGGATTTTAGTGATATTATATTCCTTATATCACATAATAATCTCCTCTTATCAAATATCTTATAGTCCACCTTTCTTATATAGGTCAATTGTCTTATCCTCATTCTAGTGATAAGTCTCCACAATCCTATAGTTGTGATTAAATCCTATAACATAAGTTAAGTTAATAATATATCATTAGCGATAGTTAAAATTAGCAATTAGTGGAGTTAGAGAAGTAAAATACATTAATATATAGATACTAAGATTAAAAAAAATTAAACTATATTTTATTAATATCAAAATGTGACACTTAGTCACACGATACTATATCCGGACTATTACAATTTAATTAATCAAAATTTCGGGGTCTCACATTCTCCTCTCCTTAAGAGAATTTGGTCCCCAAATTCCTCTCAGAATAATTTCGTATGTTGTCTTCTCATATCTTCCTCTATTTCCCACGTGGCATCCTCGTCCCGGTCGTGGGTTTGCCATACAACTTTAACCATTGAATCTCTCTCTTCCTTAACTGTCGTAATTGTCTATCAATGATTCGTACGGGCTTCTCGGTTTATGATAGGTTCTCCATTACTGGAGGTATTTCTCGTGTGATAACGTGTTCTGGGTCGAGTTGATATTTTCTCAGTCGGAGACATGAAACACGTCATGCATTCCGGCGATCGGAGGTGGTAGTTCTAACTGATAGGCCAAATTTCTGATTCTTTTGAGTATCTTGTACGGACCGATGTACCTTTGACTTAGCTTTCCTCCTTTCTTTGAGTGAATTAGTCCCTTTCGTGGTGAAAGTCTAAGAAACACTTCATCTCCTACCTCAAACTCCGTTCCTTCTCCTTTTATTCGCATAGCTCTTCCCGCTACTGAGCTTTTGTCCGAATCCTCTCCTTTTTAATCGACCTTGTCTATAGTTTCTTGTATCAGATCTACTCTGGGGAAGGGTTGCTGGGGTTGCTTTTCTCTTTTTGGGGTTTACTGGTCATCAACTTCCCAGTGTAGTGGGGATCTGCACTTTCTCCCGTATAGTGCCTCGTAAGGCGCCATTCCTATTGCCGCCTAATAATTGTTATTATAGGCGAACTCTTCGAATGGCAAATGAATGTCCCAACTTCCCTGAAAATCTAGCGCACAAGCTCTTAACATATCCTCGAGTGTTTGAATCGTACGTTTTGATTGTCCGTCTGTTTGTGGGTGAGCAGACGCACTAAAGCTTAGCGTCGTCCCTAGTTCCCCATGCAAACATTTCCAAAATCTTGAGACAAACCTCAAATCTCGATCGAAATGATATCGGCTAGTACTTTGTGCAACCTTACAATCTCTCGGATATAGATTTGTGCGGTTTACGTAAATTATTCGTTTTCTTCATTGGCGAGAAATGAGCCGATTGGGTGAGTCTGTCCACCACAACCCATATGGTATCATAACCTCCTCTACTCCTCGGCAAATCCATTACGAAGTCCATCGTAATAAGTTCCCATTTCCATTCGGAATTTGTAATGGTCGTAGCAACCCTGACGGTCGTTGATGTTTGACCTTGACTCATTGGCGGTCGCATCTAGCCACGTGATACGCTACGATTTTTCATATTGACCCACCGTAAGTGTCGTTTCAAAACCTTATACATCTTATTACCACCGGGTGTATGGTATACCTTGTGCGATGCGCTTCTCCCAAAATCTTATTTCTTAATATTTTATTACTCGGTACACATACCCGATTATTATTACACGACTTGGGCTATCACGCCCAACTCGAAGCCGTGACACGAAAATGAACTTAATTTGGTTTACTTAAGCCGACCAAAATAAACCAATTATTCATTCATAAAAGTAATTCAATCATAACAGAAAAATCCCAAATCATACATAATGTTAAAATAGTCTAAGTCCGAAATATCGTGAAAATAATAAAGGTACATCATTGTTCAAAATGTTTCTATGGGTCCTACGCCCGCTATTACATATTTCTCAATTGTTCATTCATCAAAACAACATAAAAGATTCATTAAATCAAGGTCCAATATGATGTAGGGCTAGTTGGTGGCATCGAGTCTTCGCGCTTCTTCTTTCTAGCAAGGTCTCATCCTCTGCTTGGGAAAAATAGGCGGGAGTGAGACAAAAAATCTTAGTGGGTGTGGTGAGTGTGTGATGCAAGTGAGGCTTATATTTTATTCAAGAAATCATTTCATGAGTTTTGATGCAAAACCGTGCAATGACATTTTCATATACTTAATAATTTTATTAATATTATTTAACAATCGATCCGTCAATTCAGATCGATTGGTTGCACACGAAAGTGTGATGCCAACCTGGACCACCTTATCTTTGCGAGAGAAGTGTCGATCAAACATCATCCCCCAAATAGTGCACCTTATCACTCCTGCCGATAGAGTGAAGCTATCCCGTTGGCACGTCTCCACAAAGGAGCCGGCTAAGCTCGGAGAACATCATAATCATGATTATACCCGAGAATCCTACGACCCAATCACCCGAGACTCTCATGTCCGACTCGAGGTTGGGAGTTGGGCGATGGAGGCCGGTATGAGATTGTAGCCAAGCTACCCATCCCATATGAAACTTATTCATTCCGTAAATCCGTCAATTCATATCAAATGGTTGCGCATGAAAAGTGTGATGCCAGCCGGTCTATCAATCAAGAGGACCGGCGTGTTCATAGGCTCGCTGGCGTCAGATATTCAATCAATCAAACTTTGAAATGACATAGATATGGGAGGGTAATCTAGTCGGTTCTATTTTTTGATTCATGTATTATGCCAAAGTTCTTAATAAGGTTCGGATTATGCGGCGAGGTAGTCGCCTTATTATCATGACAATTAGTCGTTATGAAAATCCCCAATAATATCCGGATAATAATTTATAAATAAAAAATTTTAATTAAATAAAATATTTAATGTTTTATAAATAAACTGAATTTTAGAAGATAAAATAATTCCTATGACCTTGGTAAATTTCTATTTTAAAGTAAAATATTTTAATTAAAGAGAAAAATTTATGCCTAGTTTATAAAAAAATTTCATAAGTTGTGATCCCTGGACTCGGAAAAGGGCAATGTGAGTCCCTAATTTTTCTAATTATTCTAAGGAATCATATTTCTAGGTCTAGGGTCCAATCGAGTTGGCGCTGCGCCAACGCCCGGCGACAATCTTGCAACGTTGTCTTTGTCTTGGCGCCCTTGCGCTACATCTTGCGCCTTATGGCCGGGGGGCGGAAAAAAATCCTATGTTCACCTACCCCTTCTTGGACTTTTGTGTACTATAAATACCATCCTTGGGGCTTGAAATTGGGACATCTTGGAACCCTTGGAAGACAATAAAAACAGCTACAAGACAAGGAAGAAGGATTTGAGCACTTTGAGAAGAATTTGGAGAAGAAGATTGGAGGCTTCTATCATCTAGAAATAGAGAAGATCCCTCAACTCTTGTTCTTATTTTGTTGCTTTCTTCATATCTTGTAAGATGTATTGTTGTATTTTCTTGGATTCATTTTCTTCAATCATGAGCTAAACACTATAATTCTAGAGGATTAATGTAATATATGTTTGAACTTATGTTTTGAGATTGTGGTTTATCAATCTAGATCTATCAATTTATTTGTGCTATTTGGATCTATTGTTTCTAAATTACTTGATCAATAATTTAGATTGTTTGGTGTATTTGATTTGACACTTGAGAGAGGTAATTGAATACATGACCTTGGAATAGCATAACCTAGGATTTCATAGAATTGAGAGATTTGTGAATCCTTTGAAGTCATTTATCAAGATTCATAGCTTTTATTGAGATTTTGATTGGTGATTTTTATAGAGATATTGATTTCCCAATTGAATCTAAAATCATTGGCACTTGAGAAAGGGAATGATTATTGTAGAAATCTTGACTTATAAATTGATAATTGATGATTGATAAACCATATTGACAACATAAAGGATAACTAGATTCATCATACCTCTAGAATTCACTTAATCATTTGGATAAATTCATTGATATTTTCATAGTCTTAATTTACTTGTAATATTTTTAGTATAATCAACTCCATCAATTATTGAATTTCTAAATAAAGTTAGACTACTATAATATAGTACTTAGCGATAATTTGATAATTATTCCCTGTGGATTCGACAACCTTACTTCTCTATATTAAAACTTGACACCGTAGACTTGCGGTTAGAAAATTCTCTAACAAGTTTTTGGCGCGTTCTTAGGGAATAATTCATCTTATTTGCGCTAATATTATTACTTAGTAGTTTTACTTTAATTTAGATTGGTTCTTGTTACAATAGGGTCATTGTCATTTTTGTGTTTTCTTGTTGATGCGAAAAAATAAAAGTGCTAATTTAATCTTATTTGATCCAGAAATTGAACGAACACTCCGAAAGATTAGAGTCGCACGAAGAATCGAATTCACAAAAATGGCAGGGAAATGAGGAAGAGGAAAATCGCATACCTATTATTGTACCACCGAAAGGGCCATTCGGGATTATTTTCGACCAACCACGAAATCAAAATTATTCGGGCATTGTTCGCCAACCTATCAATGCGAATAATTTTGAATTGAAGCCAACCCTAATAAACATGGTGCAATGTGAGAATCGGTTTGGGAAGTGCGTAGATGACCCGAACGCTCATTTGGCTATTTTTCTTGAGATATGTGACACTATCAAAATGAATGGGGTTCCCGATGAAGCTATTTGGTTGAGTTTATTTCCATTTTCACTTCGTGATAAAGCTAGACAATGGCTTCAAACTTTCCCACTGGAAGTATCACTAGTTGGAATGATCTCACCGAAAAATTCATGGCAAATTCTTTCCACCTAGTAAGACACTTCAACTTAAAAGTGAGATTGCTCAATTTCATCAACTCGACTTTGAGCCACTCTACGAAGCTTGGGAGCGATTCAAAGAATTATTGAGGAGGTGTCCACAACACGGGTACGCATGATTGGCAAAAAGTTCAAGATTTTCTACAATGGTATGAATGGGCATTCAAGAACTATTATAGATCTTTGCGGCGGGAGGAACATTGATGGCTAAAACTCCAAGTGAAGCCATGCTTTTACTCGAAGAAATGGCTGCCAATAGTTATCAATGGTCGCCTGCGAAAGATCTACGCCAAGAAAAGTTGCGTTCTTGAACTTGATACTATGTCCGCATTGGCCTCTCAAATTTCTCGCCTTGTCAAAGCAAATTGCTACACTAAGTTCAGGAAAACAACAATCGGAGGCGCTTATGGAGATAAGTCAAGAAATTGTGAATCCCGATACGGAACAAGCGAATTATGTGAATAATCGGAGTTTCAACAATAGAGGAATCAATTGCCGACGCATTATCATCCGGGACTTCGCAATCATGAAAACTTCTCGTATAGCAATACGAGAAATGTGTTGCAACCGCCTCCGGGATTTCAAAACCAAGCAAGTACGAGTACACACATGGGAGAACAAAATCCGTCTTTGGAAGAATTACTTAGTTCATTCCTTGTAGAAACACGAGCAAGGATGAACATGACTGATTCTAACATGGACAAGCTCACTTTCGAGAGTTACAACAATAGAAGGTCACATCAACTCCTTGGTGACACAAGTAGGGGCGCTTAGCAACAACAAAGTGAATTCATTGCGCAAGAGAGGGAAATTTCCGAGTGATACGAGGTTAATCCAAGGGAGCATTGCAATGCAATTTATGTAAGATCGGAGGTAGAAATTCAGCTTGCACCCGAACAATCGCCCATTTATGTGAAACCAAATGGAATCCAAGAAAATGAAGTTGGAGGAATTTGAGACCTGCTCTACTTGACAGAGGAATGTAGTGCAATAGTCCGGAGTAAACTACCTCGAAAAATGAAGGATCCAGGGAGTTTCACTATTCCTTGTACTATTGGAGGAGTTTTCTTTGAGAAACCACTTTGTGATCTTGGGTCCGGGGCAGAATCTTATATCTCTTTCTCGATGTGATGAAGTTTGGGCTCGGGAGGTGAAGCCGCCCAATATCACTTTGCGGTTCTTTGATCGATCCATCGCCTTTATCCGTGGGGAATCATTGAAGATGTATTGGTAAAAATTAATAAATTTGTTTTTCATGTGGATTTTGTAGTGTTGGATGCGAATGAGGACAAGAAAATACCTATCATCTTTGGACGACCATTTTTAGCTACATCACGAGCTTTGATCGATGTAGAAACGGGGAGCTAACTCTGCTGGGTAAATCAGAGAAAGTTGTATTCACTATTCATCCAACCAATATGCTAAAATTTGAATTAAATGATGGTAAGCGGATGGTTGAGAATATAGTCAAGACATTGGAGGTTGGGGAGTTTCTAAGGGCAATGTGGATAACATGCCTATTGAGCTCCAACTTGAGAGAATCGACAAAGTCCGGTCAAGATCAAACTTAGCGCTTGGGAGGCAACCCAAGCCCCTTTTATTGCTTTCTTAGTTTTAATTTAGTTTAGTATTTGTTTTTGTTTTTTTCTGAGTTTTTGCATTATTAGTAGTAAGTTGCATCACATTTCACCCCTCTTATTTATGCAAATCCCACATATCTCACTTCGTCGTCACAAAGGAGCACTTTAACACCACACACACCATCTTCATCTCATTCACTCATTATTTGGTAAGTTTGTAACTTCCAAATCCCACCCCATGGTTTTCCCCATCTTGTGATTTTTGGTGTGATTGGATTGTAGTAGTGCTAGGATGATTGTTGTTGATGTATGGATTGTGGATTGGTTGATCATGTTAGACTTAGGTTTGGTGTTGAATTTTGGGATTGAATTGAGTTATCCATTGCATTTACTATCTTTGCCCAAATTCATGCATATGAGGTGTTTGATGAAATGCCCCAATGACAGTTTCACATTGTTTAGTGCTATTTTGCATCTCCATGTTTATTTTTATGACAGGCACCATATTTTCTACTTGGGTGCATTATGTATGTCTTTGTGATTTTCGATTTCTCACCCATAACCGAGTTCCTTGGTTCCACGAGTTTTGTTTTCTTGTCTATCTTGCTAGGTTGCAAAGATGCGAAGCCAAAAGGTCGGGCCAAGGCGAAAGGGAAGAATAAGACCACACCTCGGAGCATACAATACCCATGGGCTTGTGCGCTAGGATGCATTGTGAGCTTATACGAGACACATCATACACGTAGTAGTATCACATGACTTAAGGAGCCTTCGCTCCTCGGCTACCAGAAAGTCCTTTTTCCCACCTCTCCATTGGGGACAACGTCGTTTTAAGTTTGAGGGTGCGATCTTTTTATTCATCGAGTCGGGTCTTGAGTTCAAAAAAAAAAAAAAAAAGTCTAGAGTTGAGTCGGGGTGTTTGTAAAACCGTGAAACCGCATGACTAAGTGAATTTATTGAATATGAGTTGAACGGTCAAAAGAGCATGTGTTTGAACCGTGATTTAATCTTCTTTCCATTAATTCCATCTATGTGCTTAACTCTGCGATTTATTTGGAGATGATTTATGCAATTGAGTGGTTCCTTTATGATCCCACCGGATGCTAGAACTTGTCCGATCACTAGTCGAGGCGAAATCCTGGCGAAATAACCATGAGGAAGTGATTTAGGCCATCTTTGAACAAGCTAGAGCCTAAAATGCCTACCTTTGTATTATATTTTCCCTAGTGTCCCCTTTTGAGCCTTATAAACCCGTTTCTTTGGCAACCAATCGAATACCCGAGCCTAAATGTGAAAATTCTAATTACCCATCACTCATACGTACACACATAATATAGAAAAATATTGAAGGTTGAGGAGGGGATGATGAGAAGGGTATGTGGTTAATTGAATAAAGTTGCTAGAAAAGAAAAGATGAAACCCCATGTACGCAAAAGAATAAGTTTGGGGTTCTCAAAAAATGTGAAAAAAAAAACAAATCAACGGGATTGAAAGTTCATAAACATTGGGGATGTCAAAAAAAAAAAAAAGTGAAGGGTAGTGCCTATTGATAATTCGAAGTGTTAATTGTGTGTTTGGGTGATTTGAGCCACTTATTCCTATATTTTCCTACCTTACCCTAAGCCCACATTACAAGCTTTAAAAGTCCTATTGATCCTTGTGTTACATTAGCCTTACATTAGTGGAGATTAGTGTGAAAGACAAGCCTATGGAGTCTGGTAAGCATCTCATCTCTATATTCAAAAAGTGGATCATCTTGAAAACACTTGATTGCGTGAATCTATCTGGATAATGAAAACGGGGTTGGCATGAACATTCCACCGTCATGATCACATTGTGAAAATACGCGCTTGATTGATAGTGAAACAAAATTTGACGAATGAGTTTGGTTGTGAAGTTTTGCGCTTTGTTTGTATTGTTCTATCTCATATTTTTCATTTTAGAGTTGTAATTGCTTGAGGACAAGCAATATTCTAAGTTTGGGGGTATTTGTTCATTTGGTTTTATACCATTGATTTGAGTTTCCTAGACTAGAGTTTTGTGTTGTTTTTGAGTATTTTGAGTCATTTTTGTTATATCTCATAGTTTAGGCATTATTTTCCATTGTTTCGAGTCATTTGAGGGGTCAAGCCATGTTGAGAGCCAATTATATCGAGTTTAGAGTCATATTAATGAATCGTGTATCAAAAGAAGTACGAACGAACAAACAACGAGAGATTGATTTGAAGAAAAGTCCAAATGCGTCTGGAATTTCTAGACTGGCAGGGTTTCGTATTTTGGTCATAACTCTCTCTAAACAATTGATATTGAGCTGATTCAAGTGACTATAGAAAGCTAAGAGATAGGGCTACAACTTTGATGAAGGACGGAAAACCAAATTCGGACGTTTGGGTGGCGCTACAGGCGCAAAAAGACGCACTTGCAGCGACAGAAAATCCGGACAGCGGCCGGCGCTGCAACTCCCAAGACCAGGCGCTGCAGCTCGAACAGAAAAAATCGAGTTGGGCGCTGCAGCTTAACGCCCGCGCTGCAGCGCCCAGGCGACAATCTTGCAACGTTGTCTTTGGCGCCGCAGCTACCATGCTGGCGCCGCAGCGTCGGGGCGGAAAATCCTATGTTCACCTACCCCTTCTTGGACTTTTGTGTACTATAAATACCATCCTTGGGGCTTGAAATTGGGACATCTTGGAACCCTTGGAAGACAATAAAAACTACAAGACAAGGAAGAAGGATTTGAGCACTTTGAGAAGAATTTGGAGAAGAAGATTGGAGGCTTCTATCATCTAGAAATAGAGAAGATCCCAACTCTTGTTCTTATTTTGTTGCTTTCTTCATATCTTGTAAGATGTATTGTTGTATTTTCTTGGATTCATTTTCTTCAATCATGAGCTAAACACTATATAATTCTAGAGGATTAATGTAATCTATGTTTGAACTTATGTTTTGAGATTGTGGTTTGTCAATCTAGATCTATCAATTTATTTGTGCTATTTGGATCTATTGCTTCTAAATTACTTGATCAATAATTTAGATTGTTTGGTGTATTTGATTTGACACTTGAGAGAGGTAATTGAATACATGACCTTGGAATAGCATAACCAGGATTTCATAGAATTGAGAGATTTGTGAATCCTTTGAAGTCATTTATCAAGATTCATAGCTTTTATTGAGATTTTGATTGGTGATTTTTATAGAGATATTGATTTCCCAATTGAATCTAAAATCATTGGCACTTGAGAAAGGGAATGATTATTGTAGAAATCTTGACTTATAAATTGATAATTGATGATTGATAAACCATATTGACAACATAAAGGATAACTAGATTCATCATACCTCTAGAATTCATTTAATCATTTGGATAAATTCATTGATATTTTCATAGTCTTAATTTACTTGTAATATTTTTAGTATAATCAACTCCATCAATTATTGAATTTCTAAATAAAGTTAGACTACTATAATATAGTACTTAGCGATAATTTGATAATTATTCCCTGTGGATTCGACAACCTTACTTCTCTATATTAAAACTTGACACCGTAGACTTGTGGTTAGAAAATTCTCTAACAGATATCTTAGCAAACGCCAAAATACAGCAATATTTGGCGCAGCATTGGAGGCCTTCTAATTGGCGCTGACGCTAATTTGATGCAGGGCTGGAGAAGCTCTAAGGTGTTTTGGTGTTAAGATAATGAAAGAAAAAAATGGAAAAAGAGAGAGTAAGGAAGAGTGTAGTTTATAAGTCCTTACTCTTGATCCTTAGCCTTCTTGAAAGTCTTCTAAGTCAATCTCTAAGCTTAATGCCTTCAATTTTTCGGCCTTCCTTTTTCAAGCTACAAAGGGTGGAGTTTCAAGTTAGAGGTGAAGAGGACAAGGCTTGAAATTTTGAAGGAAAGTTGTTGAGGAAAAAAAAATTCTTACCTTATTACTCTATTTCCGGCCCTTTTAGGTTGTTCTCTTTTGTAAAATATCTAAGTTTTTGGAAGGAATACAGTGAGATGAAATCTTCCCCCCACTTTAGCTTAATGACCGTCCAACCCCCTCTATTTTAGGCTAGCATCATTTTGGTTTTTTGAAATTGACATGGCATGCTTGCCTTAATTAATGAAAGGTTGTCTTGGGTTTAGGGGGCTTTGCATGCTAGAAGAGGACAAAAGGGAAGAAACAAGAGGAAGAAGACAAAATATTTTATGGCTTCCCTCCCTTAATGGACGTCCCCTACCACTCCCATTTTTCTTATTGTTTTTTTCAATTGGATTTTAGTGATATTCTATTCCTTATATCACATAATAATCTCCTCTTATCAAATATCTTATAATCCACCTTTCTTATATAGGTGAATTGCCTTATCCTCATTCTAGTGATAAGTCTCCACAATTCTATAGTTGTGATTAAATCATATAACATAAGTTGAATTAATAATATATCATTAGGGATAGTTAAAATTAGCAATTAGTGAGTTAGGGAAGTAAAATACATTAATATATAGATACTAAGATTAAAAGAAATTAAACAATATTTTATAAATATCAAAATATGACACTTAGTCACACGATACAATATCCGACTATTACAATTTGATTAATCAAAATTTCGGGGTCTCACATGGGCCTTACCAACTTGGGCTTTCAATATTAGCCCAGGATCTTTCATTAAGCCCATATAAACGGGTCGGTTTAAATAGATCTCCATCACATAGTATGACGAGATGGCTGTAAAAAGTAAAATGTCAAGAGGAGTTTAGTGTAGTGTTCGTTAAGTTAACTAAATTTGGTGGTTTTCTTTGAATCTTAGTTTTCGTTTCTTTTTCTGTTAAGATATATATCTTTTTGGATCTATTTTTGTTTTTGTCTTTGATCGATTTTTGTGAACGACTTCCTTTTTAATTTTTTTATATATTATTGACCTATTTGAAAAACCAAATTTAATGAATTTGGATGTATATTTTATATTTGGAGATGGGTATGAGATACAGTAGAATTTCTAATTTAATTTAAGGGTTATTGATTTTTTTAGTACATGACCTATATATATTTTGCTAGTTTGGTACATGACATTTGCGAGTTACTAACTGGTACCCATACTTCACATTTATTTATAAATTGATAGCTATTCACTTTTAAAGACGGAAATATATGTGAAGTATGAGTACTAAATTGGTGACTTGAAAATGTCAGGCACTAAATCAATAAAGTGCTTATAGGCCAGACACTAAAAAATCAATAACCCATAATTTATATTGGTGTATGAATTATAATGCAAGAATAAGTACACTAAACAATCTCGCCTAAAAAATTTATACTCCATATGTCTCAATTATATAGTTCAGTTTGACTTTTCACACAACTTAAGAAAAGTGTTGGAAATTACAAATATACAAAATATTTACTTGATTTGCCCTTATTTAATGAGTAGTGTAAATTACCGAATGCATATTAAATAGGGTTGTAAAAATAAAAAAATGAAAAAGTACTATTAAATATAGAAAGTGGACTATATAATTGAGACATCTAAAAAATGAATAACGGTATGTATTTGGGACGGAGGGAGCATGTATTAAAAAAAATTGGTGAGTTGATGTTAGTCCAGTGACTACGAAAATCTAGAGGGGTGGATATATCTTCCCAATTTTTCAGATTTTTCTTCCCCTTTTATATATTTAAAAAATCTCTCAAGAATGTGAAAGATATAAGAAGAATGAACACAATAATATATAGTGATTCAACTCACCTAGAGCCTAATCCATTGCACCGATATGTCCGAGTGGATTTCGAACAAAAACAATTTATTAATTGATACCAAACAATTACAACTTCGTAGAGCACCAAACTCTTCTTACACCAACACCTTTGAAGAGCACCAAACTCTTCTTACAACTTAGAAGAGCACCAAACTCTTCAACACCTAATGAATCAACCAAGTGTGTTCTTACCATAAGAACACTCAACAAGTATGTCTTGTTTGGGATGATTTGATCAATCAATATTACAACTTAAATGAAAGCATATAACTTGAAAGTGCAAGTGTAATCAAGAAGAAAAATCTAATAATCAAGATGTGAAAGTGTAGTGTTTAGGCTACTACGACAAGATATGAAAATGAAAGCTTTTAATATTTTGCTGAGGTATTCTTGATGTGATGTAGAATTGTGTGTTGTTGTTGATCCTCCAATGCTTTATCTATTTATAGAAGAGCTCCAAGATGTAATCTTCAACATAGGTTCATCCCAATTTAATTATATCTACAAAAGAACGAAAAAAACATATCCAAAAATGGTTTACAAATGTGAAGCCTTAAATTGCTGAAAAGTGATGCTGCAGCGGATAGAATTTGCTGTCAAAAGTATATAGTGATCGGTCGCTATGTTTAAAATTCAAAATTTTAAATCGTTGAACAAAATTTTGACTCATGATGCCATAAAGGGCGACCAGTCACTGTCAATAGCGACTGGTCGCTGTACCACTGGGACTGGTTGCTATGGATAGCGAACGTTCGACCGAGAAACAAAGAAGAAGACCAAAAATTCGAAGCTTCAGGCAATGGTCGCCCTCCATGTAAAGTTGTCTCTGTTCTGTTTCAAGTTTTAAAACACACAGGTGCGAGTCGCCCTACTATAGCGACCGATCGCCCTCTTCACATAGAAGTTGTCCGATTTTTATCAAAAATAAAGTTTAAGAAGTACTTCAAATACATAGTAAAAATCAAGCAAAATGAATTGAAGCATTTGGACAATTTTTAAAAGCATTTGTTTTGGTTTAAAACTCATTTATATGAAATCATCAAAATTAATAAAATATTTTGTTCTAACAGTTGACAAACCAGATGGTTCAAAGGATTGGGTAAATTATCCTTAATTGGCCTTTTCGGACAAGGGTCAGAAATATTGGCTCATTGACCACGAGCCAGTTCAGGTCTACAACTCTAGTTCACATCTCTTATTCCCTATTGTGTTTCAATCAATATTTCAAATTTGAGATAAATGTCACTTGTATAATAATGATATTATCTCATGCACTTAGCATTTAGGTAATTGTCAGTTGTCACGTATATAATAATGATATTATTTCATACACACCACATTCATAGAACGAGATTTAATAAATTTTCTATTTACTTTTCTTTAATTTTTTAAGTGTATTTCATTTTAATGGTATGTAATTAATGGTAATATTTTACTAATTATTAATAATTAATGGTAAGTTTGTATTCTATAAATAATTATTGGTAGCTTTTATTTTGGTAAAAAACTAATTGTAAGTTTTTTATTATTTATTAATAATAAATGGTAAGTTATTATTATATAAATGATTAATGTTAAGTTTTTATTCTATAAATAATTAATGGTAAGATATTATTTCGGTAAATAAATAAAGGTAAGCGTTTATTTTGGTTAATAATTAATTGCAAATTTTTATTTATTATATCTTAATTAATGGAAAGTTCTTGTTCTCGAAAAAAGTAATGATAAATAGAAGACATTAATGAATTTTTAATATATTTTATAATTTTGTTATTAATTATATTACTTTTATTAATTTAATTTATCTTTAGTTGTAGCCATGTGTGCATTTTTTTCTATGTCAGCAGCCATGTCAATTGTCATCATGTATGGCTGGAAAATAAAAATTCCCCAATTTGGGGTGTCATGTGGCAGCCATGTCACCAATTCCGGTCATTTTTAGTTTCATGGCAAATTTATCCACAATATACTAATATTTTTAGATTAAAGTCTTAATTATCAAATGGAAATCTAGATGACCAATGTCGCTAACCCCCTAATTAGTTAAGTCACAAATTTTGCAATAAAGCATATAATAATGTATAAATCTCTGAGGTATTTATAGGTTTTGTAAAATTATATGTATTAAAAAAATTAGCGAATTGGTCTGCGAGATGATTCAAATGATTGGGTAAAACGCCTTAATTGGTCCTTTAAGACAAGGTCGGAACTATCAGCGCATCGACCACGAGTTAGTTCGCCTAATTCGAATCATGATTCTCTATTGTGTTTCATTCGATTTCAAACTTCAAATAATTGTCACGTATATTACATAGTCATTATCACATACACAAAACATTCATCGAATGCATTAAATTTCGTGTACTAATACGCTATTGGGCAATATTTTATTAACTAACTATTGCAAAGAATATATATGGGGCGAATCTCAAATAGTAAAATAAATAAAGCTATTTTGGTGCATTTTATGTTGGGTATCTATCTGCCTCAAAGATTGATACACTAAGTACCAAAAATACAAATACGAGACTCGATCGCCTATTATCTGATTTGTACTCTGACTCAAAGTAACTTTGAAAAATAAAAAACGAATCAAAGAATACAACAACCGAAACGCAAGTTACAAAAGAATAAAACAACTGTAAAGAGGATAAAACCCTAAGTTCCGAATATTGAAATTATTCGCTCGGGGACAGGAAACCCTAATATTGATGTCACAAAGAATCAGCCCAGTACCACGAGGAAGAAGCCACAAAAAGCCTCGACCTTTCACCAAGAAACCCTAGAAACCCTAGGTCGAAATCGGACCACCCAAAACCCTAATCCACTCGGAAAAAGGATCTTGTACACGAGTTGGTGAACAAGACAAAAGCACAAAGATCTCACCTCTCACACAAAGAAAACCCCAAAGAAATCCGGCCCGAACCGGAGGTTTTAGAGAGAGAGAGAATCGCACAAAGCGAGAGAGAGTTCGAGAGAGAGAGAGATGAGAGAGAAACAAAAGACAAGATAATGAATTAGGGTTTCAAAGATAGTACCCTTAAATAGACAAGGAGTCAACGACTCGGATCCAATCGAGATCAACGGTCCGATCAAGCGAAGGATCCGCAGATGATAACTCCGGATCCGCGGTCCGACTCCGTGCATCTTGAGTCGGCAAATGGGTTAATGGGTTTGGGCTGGTGGCTTTAGTCTTGGTGCAATTTCTTGGGCCATCAATCATTGGAATTGGGCCACGCCAAATGGGCCATTAATATCCAACAATCTCCACCTTGCACATTGTGATTCACTTAGACAAAAGAAATTACAAGTCATCATCATCATGATCGCCTTTCCCAAGACTTAAGCTAAGAAGGACTTAGGTCACGAAGCACTAAAGCTAATCGCAACTTAGAAAGAATCCCATAAGCACACAAAGAAGTCAAGTTCCCCCATTGAATTAACATTAGCACTAAGCAAATATCAATCCAGCGATTTTGGATTTTAACAAAACACACGATGAATCTGTTTAAATCCAACATAAAGGGTAAGTAACCGGGTAACTAATCACCAGTGTCAAAATTTAGGATTTTTAAACAAGTTTTGAACTTTGATAAGGGTAGACACTTAGTACCCATATCAGCAGGATTAAATTCAGAAGCCACTTTTTCAAGATTAACCAAACCTTTTGAAACAATATCTCTTATGAAATGAAAACGAACATCAATGTGTTTGGTTCTATCATGAAAAACTGGGTTTTTGCAAAGTTGAATACCAGATTGAGAGTCAGAAAATACAACAACTTTTGTTTTAGAAAACCAATTTCGAAACCAGACCTTTAAGCCACAAAGCTTCTTTTAAAGCCTCAGTAACAACAACATATTCTGACTCTGTTGTAGACAGGGCCACAATATGTTGCAGTTGGGATTTCCAACTAATACATGAGCCACAAAGTGTAAAAACATAAGAAGTTGTTGATTTTCTGTTGTCTTTATCATTAGCATAATTAGAATCAACATATCCTTTCAAAATTATGCCAGCATCACATTTTGAAAAACACAAACTATAATCAGAAGAATGCCTCAGATATCTTAATAACCATTTAACAGCATTCCAATGCACCATACCAGGATTGGACATGTATCTACTCAAACAAGAAACAACATAGGCTATATCAGGCCTAGTGCTCACCATTAAGTACATCACAGATCCAATATCATTAGCATAAGGAATGTTTTGCATAGCACATATTTCGAGTTCGATCTTAGGAGATCTGTTCCTTATAACAAAAATGAGAGGCAAGAGGCACATTCACATTTGGCATTAGACATAGAAAATTTTTGTAGGATCTTTTCTATATAAGAGGATGATGCAAATAAATGACGATTTAGACATGTCCCTATCAATGTTCATTCCCAAAATCTTTTTAGCATCACCCAAGTATTTCATGTCAAATTTAGCACTTAGACAATTTCTAACATGATCAATGGATTTAATGCAAGGTCCGACAAGTAACATATCATCAACATACAAAGCAGCAAGAACACAGGTTTACGATTATCAAGTTTAAAGTAAAGACAATGATCAAATTGGCTTCTACAAAACTTTAACTCAAGCAAACATTGATCAAACTTTTTATTCCATTGTCTTGGAGACTGTTTTAGACCATACGGAGATTTTGGAGTAAAGAGACATAGTTAGGCTTGGATTTGTCCTCAAAACCCTCAGGTTGTTTCATAAAATTTTTTCATCCAAGTCACCATGAAGGAAAGCGGTTTTAACATCCAACTGTTTCAATTCCCGGTCAAATTGAGCAACAAGAGCAAGCATAATTCTCACAAGAACAAATTTAACAACAGTGCAAAAATTTACGTAATCAATCCCTTCCTTCGAGTAAAACATTTAGCAACTAATCTAGCTTTAAACCTAACACCTTGATTCTTGTTTAATCTTGTAAAGCCATTTACAATCAACTATAGAACAACTAGGGGTTTAGGAACAAGAATCCATGTGTTATTAACATGCAAAGAAGTCATTTCTTCATGCATAGCACTTAGCCATTTAGTGGATTCAAAGTTCATAGCTTGAGAGAAGGTTTTGGCTCGAGACCCATCAATAGATTCAAACACGAGAAAACACATAAGATGTCATGTGAAAATCAGCAAATTTGTTTGGGACTCTAACATGCCTCCTAGTTCTATCCCTAGTTAACACATAATCATTTAATTCATCATGATTATCAAATGAGTTCATTCTCGGTGTTAATATCGGAAATTCATTATGCATGTCATGCACATTATCATCTTGAGTATCATCTTCAATATGCACATCATTATCATTCACATTGACAGAAAAGCATCATTGATATGAGAATCGGCGAGAACAACAATATTAGGAGACACATTAGATAGCTCCACCTCATTTGGAGTATTATCATTTTCGAAAAAGCATTTGAGGAGATGGATGCACAAAGCAAGGGAATTCAAGTTCATTGAATAACACATCCCTACTAATTACGGTTTTAAAACCAGGTTCTCCTCTATTCCAAAGTCTATAGCCTTTAACCCTTCCCGGGTAGCCAAGAAAAACACATTTTATAGACCTTGGATCTAATTTGTCATTCTTTTGATGTACAAATGC
This sequence comes from Rehmannia glutinosa, assembly GCA_016081115.2. Classification (NCBI taxonomy): domain Eukaryota; kingdom Viridiplantae; phylum Streptophyta; class Magnoliopsida; order Lamiales; family Orobanchaceae; genus Rehmannia; species Rehmannia glutinosa. Next base: position 3,075 of record JABTTQ020000435.1, on the reverse strand, counting down.
GAAACACCCAAAGATTTTCAAATTTGAGAAATCAATCGCTTTCCCAGTCCACACCTCTTCAGGGTATTTCCTTCCAAGGGGACTGAGGGGGGGACCTATTGATTAAATAGGTAGGCATTTACAACTTCTCCCCAAAACCTTTTAGAAAGTCCAGAGGTAGCAAGCATGCTCCTCACTCTTTCTAAAAGTGTTCTATTCATCCTTTCAGCAACACCATTTTGCTGAGGTGAATAGGGCACAGACTTGTGCCTTTTTATACCAAATTCATCACACAGATTGTCCATTAATTGATTACAAAATTCCAGGCCATTGTCAGTTCTCAAAACTTTAATCCTTTTGCCAGTTTGGTTTTCAATAAGAGTTTTCCAAGTTTTAAACTTATCAAAAACATCAGATTTGTTCTTCATTAAAAACACCCAAACTTTCCCCGAATAATCATCAATTATGGACAGAAATATCTATTTCCTCCATGAGTAGGCACGAGAAGAGGGGCCCAAACATCGGCATGCAAGTATTCAAGCAATTCAAGACTAGTGATTGTTTAGGATTAGTTGGTGAGGGGAACTTGACTCTTTGATGTTTACCATACACACATGATTCACGAGAAAGACAAAGCATCAAGTTTGTTTTTACCAAAACAACCCTTATTCTCAAGAATGTCAAGACCTTTAGAGCTAATGTGACCAAGTCTTTTATGCCACAAATCGGTCAAATCATTTGACACGGGATTAGCAACAAAGACATTCACATAATTTGGCACATAAGAATCATGTTTAGCATGTAAGACATAAAGATTTACTTTCTTTTCGACTTTTGCAATAATCATAGAACCCCTCATGAGTTTCATAACACCCTTCCCCCATCTTCCCTCATAGCCATCATGTTCAAGCATAGCACAGGATATCAAATTATTGGATAAATCGGGAACATGTCTTACATCATTGAGTGTCAAAACATAACCCGATTATCAAGTTTCAAACACACAGTACCAACACCAATCACTTGACACTTTTTATCATTAGCCATGGAAACAGATCCATTTTGAATGAAGCAAAAATGTTAAAGGATGTTTAAAAGGTGTCATATGGAATGTGCATGCGAGTCAATTAGCCATTCATAATCACCGAAAGCATTTGAAGGCCGCGGAAATTCACGAACCAGGCACTCATGCACCATAAACACATCACCCATATGATCATTAGAAGTAGTCAAGTTCACGAGTCATTGGTTTGGTTTTTATTGTTACGTTATTGTTTTGGTTATTGTTACGTTATTCTGGGTTTATTGCACTCTTTGATGTAATGACCATGCTCACCACAATTATAGCATTTCTGTTATTCCTAGGTCTAGAATTAGACCTATCTCTGCTTTGCTTATCTTATCTTTCTTCCCCGATTTATTGTTATTGTTATTCCCATTTTTCCTGTTAAGGGTCTACCCCGACATGCATAACCTTCCCCGACCCACTGTTCATTCCCCTTTGATATTTTCGATCTAATTCCTTACTCTTAAGGCCATTAATCACGATGTATCAAGGGTAATAGAGTCTCTACCATACTTAATGGCGATTTCACATCAAAGATAAGAATCGGGGATGGCATTAAGCAACACAATAGGGTATAATCATCAATGTTTTTGTCACCATCGACTTTATATCTTGAATCGGTTTGTAAAAACATCAAGATTTTCATCCATATCCTTTGTCAAGTCAAGTTTAAATCTAAAAAACTTTTCAAGTAAGAACAGTTTGGAAGGTAATGAGGTTTTGAAAAGTTCTTCCAACTTGTTCCACAATTCCTTGGCACTTGACAACTTGCCAACTTTTCTTAACACGAGAATCGAGAAAGATTTAGGATAATGGATGAATAAGCAAACTCATCAAGTTCGACTTTAATCTCGTGATATCTTTATCAAGATATTTTTGTTCAACGACTTTAAAACATTTTTGTTGAATCGAAATGCCCTTCATCTTTTGTTGCCAAATAGAAAAATCGGTTTTTCCATTGAAGGGTCAAGTGATAACCGAAACACCATCATTATCACGATATAATCCGAATATATATCACCGCGGAGATAAGACACATGGTAATTCACAGTACCGCAAAAGTACACCAAGAAATCACGAGGAATGAATCGTGAAGCAATGTAGGTGGACCACACAGAGTCCAAGTAAATGCAACAACAAAATGAGCAATGGCAATACAGGACCACCACGAGTCAACAGAGATCAACAAGGGACCACACGAGTCCAAAAGCGATAAAATAATAAAGCCCTAGGGTGGATCCCCTCGCACCTCGGGATTCCACTGCGCTCGTGGCCACAGGTCGAGAGGCTTGGAGCTTAGGGTTTCCGTAAAAACTACTACTAACAAAGAAATAAGGAGGAGGGAGGAGAGATTATTCCTTACTACCAGGAGCAAGTCCTGGGTATCAAACCGTCACCGAGTTCACCAGGAGCCAAGAATCACCAAGATCCGGCCACGAACCGGAAGCACCAACCCCAAGAGGCGGATAGGTGCTCGATACCACTTTTGGGTATCTATCTGCCTCTAAAGATTGATACACTAAGTACCAAAAATACAAATCTGGACTCGATCGCTATTATCTGATTTGTACTCTGACTCAAAATAACTCAAAAATAAAAACTGAATTAAAGAATACAACAAATCGAAATCGCAGTTACAAAAGAATAAAACAAGCTTGTAAAGAGGATAAAACCACAAGTTCCAAATATTGAAATTATTCGGCTCAAGGATTTGGTAAACCCTAATGCTGATGTCACAAAGAATCAGCCCAGGAGTACCACGAGGAAGAAACCACAAAAAGCACTCGCCACAAGACCAAACCTCTCGGCCTTTCACCAAGAAACCCTAGAAACCCTAGGTCAAAATCGGACCACCCAAAACCCTAATCCACTCGGGAAAAAGGATCTTGTACACGAGTTGGTGAACAAGACGAAAGCATAAAGATCTCACCTCTCACACAAAGAAAACCCCAAAGAAATCCAGGCCCGAACTGGAGGTTTTAGAGAGAGAGAGAATCGCACAAAGCGAGAGAGAGTTCGAGAGAGAGCCG